>MCJB01048389.1:44299-111254 GCA_002018475.1 Nicotiana obtusifolia | reverse complement strand
ATATATATATATATATAAATTTCTTGGTCGCCAAAATAGAGTAAATACCTTATGCGTGTTGGAGTGAATTTCCATCCACACTTAAGGAGGCAATTTTCAATGAATTTAAGGTATAAATGTTCTTTCAAGCAGTACAATTATTTATATTTATGATATTTTCATATAAGTACTATGATATTTCCATCTAAATACTTAACTTCTCAAATACAGAGCAAGTGTGTGTGGGAACAGCGCTATAATGCGGAGGTGGCTGCTAACTTCAATCTCAAAGCACGCAAGCGGTTGTCCCATTGCTTTTCCAAAGCAAGAAGGACGAATAAGAAGCCCAAATGGTTGCAAGATGGTTTTTGGACTGATCAGCAAAGGCGATGGGCAACCACAGTTCATAAATAAGTGCGAGCAAGGAAAGAAAGCTCGTGCTTCGAAGACGGGAGGCTCTCTGCACACTGGAGGTGCGGTCAGCCTCAGTTCAATAAAGCGAAAAATGGTACGTAATTGCTTAACTTAATTTTAATTTTCAACCTCTAATCTGTTTATTAACTAAAATTTATGACTTTTCAGGAGAAGAAGTTAGGCCGTCCGGTCAGGCAAGATGAGTTATTCAAGCAAACTCATACTGTCAAGAAGAAGAAAGATTCGGACGAAGAAAGGTGGGTCGAGGACCGAGCCTCGGCTGTACATGTAAGTTTTCAATTTTTATTAAGTACTTTGATTTAGTTTTATATAAGTTTTGAATACTAATTTAATTTTTCTTATAGAGTCGCTTCACAGCTGAGTTGGAAGAGTTTGCACGCAGCCAGCCAGCATCTTCATCGAGCGAAACAATCCAACCGTCGGACGAGGATGCTGAGAGAATATGGACGCAGGCGGCTGGCGGTCCAAAAGGGGGGAGGGTATACAGGCTTCTCGCTAAGCAATTCTACCGCTATAGGTGTGGAATGCACGGAATAGGCACTTCATCCGGAGGGGAGTCGCTTGATGGGGATACCCTCGCCTCTATGCGGGCCCATGTAGAAAAGCTCACATCCGAGCTAGAAGCTGCCAAGCAAAGAGAGAAGGAGAGAGAAGAAAGAGAGAGAAGGAGAGAGAAGAAAGAGAGAAGAAGAAAGATAAACGTAGAGATGCTCAGTATGCTGCTCTACGAGAGCAGATCAAATCTCTTTTGGCTTCTGGCTCTTTTCCGATTCCCCGGTCACGTGAATCATCGCCGGGTGGTCAGCTTGATGATGACACTTCATCCGGCGATGACGATGACGATATAGACATTAGTAGACGTTAAATTGTAATAACAACTTATATAATGTATAAGTTCATTTGAACTTCAAACCTTATTGTTGTTTAATGTTGTTGTTTATTGTAGTTGTTATTCTCGTTGTTGTTTGTTGTAGTTGTTCTTGTCGTTGTTGTTGTTTTAATGGCATAAAATGCTTCTTTTAGGAATTTGGTAAAACTGGCAGGTGGTGTAGCTGCCAAAACAGGCAGTTGCTGGAAAAAATATACCAAAAATAGCGACCAATTTTGGTCGCCAATTGGTCGCTATTTTGCTGGAAAAAAAATTGGTTCTGCACAGTAGCGACCAACTTTGGTCGCCAATTAGTCGCCATTAGCGACCAAAGTTGGTCGCTTTTCCAGAATTTTATTTTATGTAATTTTCAAACAGCGACCAACTTTGGTCGCTAAATGCTAAATTTAATTTTCTGTATTTTTCAAAAGACGTCCAACTTTGGTCGCTAAATGCTAAATTTAATTTTCTGTATTTTTCATGAAGCGACCAACTTTGGTCGCTAATTTGGCGACCAACTTTGGTCGCTATTGGTTAGTGACCACCTGATTACTGACCAGACCATTGTGGTCGCTTTTTGGTCGCTTTTGGGCTGATAGGGACCAACTTTGGTCACTTTTTTCGGTCGCTTTTTACCTGATTTTTAGTAGTGTGCCAAATATTTCTGTTTGTCTAAGAATAATCTTCACTACCTTGGAGAACTTGGATTCTCAACATTCAGAAAAGGGCATCAAATTTTGAGCATGAATACATGATATTTCTCTCTTCAAAAATCAACCCCTCTTACAAACATACATTCAAAACTTCAACGTAAAACCTCTATTCAACAAACAAACAAAGTTTCACTAATCTATATCTACATATATTATTAAAAGGAGAGGAACCTTAAGCCAAGTGGCAACCTTAAAATTAGCCATATGTAACATATTAACTAATTAACTATTAACTAATAACTAATTCAGCCATATGTCACAACTAGAAAAAGCCATATATAACTTATTTCTTAATTAATTAATAATAAATAACTAAATTAAAATATTAAAAATTTACTATATAATACTTAAAAGTATTATTAATAAATTTAAACAACTTAATAATTTTGAGTATTAATTTAAAATAAAATAAATATTGATATCAAGATTAAAAAATCACACTGATCTAGATTATATTAAAGGAGATAAACGGATAGTGATATTAAATAAAGAGGAAAGTTAATGATGGCCACATGAAAACATGAAATACTATATATTAGGTAACATAATAGCAATAATTAAAAATTTAAAAATATTTAATATTAGAAATAGAAGGGAAACATCATTTGAGCTTGAGATTAGATTAAAATTATAGTAAAAACGCTCAAATTATGGATAGGACCATAAAATTAAAGTTTTACTAAGAAAAATAATAATTGGATAAAAAATTAAAATATTAAGGATACAAAATAAATGTCTCACGTAAATAATTTAGTAACGAAAATAAAAGTTAAATTTATATCCCAAAACTAAAAGAGAAAGAAAATTTAATAGCACGTGATATAAAATAATTATAAGAAAATACAATAAATTTAAAAATTTCTAATTAAAAACTTATGTAGTCAATATTTTAGACTAATTCAAAGTTATGACTTAAATAAAATGTGACATTACATATTTTGATTATTTGTAAAATGTTAATATAAAAAACTAATTAAAATTTCATAATAGGGGCAAAATATATAAAGAGGAACAGAGATAGTGTGAGAATATGTATACTTTGAATTAATTTAAATATAAGTATATTAAATAATACTCAAAAATATTATTGATAGATTATAATGAGAAAAAGAGTTCTGAGTAAGAGGATAAAAATATAAAATACATTAAATTTTAGGAATAAAAAATTTATAATTATATATGATTATCAAAAGGGTAATAAGCAAAATATTAAGATAATTGGTAAGCTAATAAAAGATTTAGATAATTTTATGATATTTATATTTTTAATAATTAATAAATAAAATATAAATAAATAACACTCAAGAAACTTATTGATAGACATTTGAAGAATTTTGAACAGTATAACATAAGTTTATGAAAAATAAAATATTTCTAGAGTAAGAAAATATATATCTATATTAAAGATAAGTAGTATCAAAATATTAAGCCAATTGACAAGTTAATAAAAAGTCATATTAGTAAATATATAGTACTAAATACTTGCTAATTTAGTAATAATAAAGAGTAAATAAGGAACAAATAAATTTATTTGATTACTATATAATGTGTATCTTTTGATTTTGTATAGATTTTGTTATATTCTGTACAATATTAAATAATAAAATAACAACTAAAGTTTATTAAAATAATATAATATATTAGACTAATATTCTGTCAAATTATCCGCGCATCACGCGTGTTCTAACACTAGTTTGTACTAATAATTTCGTTTTCATGCAATTCTCTCAACTTTGAACTACTCTTTTCTTTTCCCTTTGTGACATGCAGTTTCACATACACATAGCAGGCAAACTGAAAGCAAAGCTGCCAAAGAAAAAAAATTGGAATCTAGCAAACAATAGGTGATTCCAGAAAGCAAATATGAAGCTAGGAATCCTCTGTTTAAGAGTGGTATTACAAAGATTGCAGGGGAAGAATATGGTAGTCATCAACACTCGAGAATCTGGGACAGTTGATCCTTGAGAAGCCAAGATTTTAATACACAAGGCTTATAACTGAGGCAAAATCCTTTTTGTAGAATACACATCTCTCACAGAAAGGTCAAAAATTATCTTGTTTCTACCAACAAAATTAGAAACAACTCCGTTCAAAGAAAAAGAAGAGGAGCCGAAAATAGATTGACAACCACCTTAGCCTTATAATGACAACCATAATCCAATACCCAAGATAATTTTTTTTTTTTAAAATTCTGAAGCTAACAGCAAAACTAAGTGGCGAGTCGAATGAGCAGTTCAAATGCTCACTTCATTCACGACACTATTCATCGACCAGATGCAAACATTCACCAAATGCTTTCATGATGTAAGATTTAAAATGTAATCTATACATTTAATAGAATCAAAATGAACCCACCAATTCGATTCGCCTTTGGATACATGTAACTAAACGTCACTACCAACTTATGGAATTTTCAAATTGATCCTTTTAAACTATAACAGACATGTCATGTGTATGTTTTCCACGTGCAACTACATTATGTGGCTTGCGTCGGAATTGGAGAAAAAATCAAATTGAACACATTAGTCAGATGAACCCAACAAAGCAGCAAACGGATAAGACCATGACTGCTATAATTACACACAAATTAAGAAAAGTGCTTTTATAAAGTTTATTCTGATTATTCTTCCAATGATATTTCAATCTTGATCGTATAAAAATACATGATCAGGTAGTCCTATTTTAGTGAATTCCTGTCTTTTTGTGGCTCCATAGCTTCAGCTTTCCGTAATCAATATGCAAATTTAGGTATTCTAAAAGCAAATTATCGCCTGCTTGTTTTTTCATCTCCGGTCTGTGTGACACAATATGCATTGCACATGTGTTCTGAGCAGTGGATACACCATTAGCGATAAAAGCAATCCAAAAGTGGAATCTTTTTCAGAAATAAAAATGCAAAGAACAAGATGATTAATGCTGATATATATTGGAAAATAGTCCCCAGAAAAGATGTCATTGATTCACAAGGCAATTTCACAAACACATATCAGGCAAAGTCAAAAAAATTGAGATGTAGCGAACAATTGGTGATTCCTTAGACTTATTAAACCCAGAATCAACACATGAAAATGGCAGAGTGGGGAAGAGCAAAAAAAATACCGTTCAAGTCAACCAGGTTTACTACACAAAGACCTTCGATTAACTGGTTATGTTTGAAGTAGCAGCAAAATCAGTGAAGTTGAAATAAAAAGAAATCTGAAGATGAAGCGGAGAAAGAAAGAGGGAGATCACCGAAGCAGATTAATAGCCGGTAGAGGAGTTATATCGCACCACCCGTTAAGTTGCTCCACACGTGTTAAAATTTTAAAAAAGACCAAAGTAGTAAGCAAGCATGACGATCCTGACCTGCTTCTCAAGCGGCTTCTATATAGTAGTATAACTAGATGAAGATTGCCCGTGCTATCACAGGGGCCCAACATATTACTGTTTTTTCCCAAGTATTCTAATGCCAAAGGAATAGTGTTCCATCTACTCGACAGCTGAGCAATGTACAGTTCTAGCCTCATTAATCCGCCAACTCTTGTAATCTTAACATTTGAAATTGAAAAAAAAAAATTAAATGCATTACCATACTGTTATAGGTTCTATGACTATCAACTTTATAGGCGTCAGAATGAGTATAAATAAATAAAGTGATTCACACACTTTTTCAGACTTTTGTTTTCAAGATTTGGTTTTGTCCAACTTAAGGGGTAAGACAGTGTTTGCCAATAGAGAGGCGTGAAGTTGGAGAAGAATTGATATACTACAAGTTAGAGTTGCAGTGGTTGACTATAATTTTCCTCTATCATTAACCAAGTAAATTGCGAAACTTATGGGCTCAAAAAAAAATTATTTGCCAAAATATAAAAGGCAAAGGTTCAAAAACATGCAACCGGCAAATTTCAAGTGCTTGATCAAGTGTTATAAGGAAAAAGTACCAATATATTTAACTGCCCCATAATTCATACTGTTTTCCTATTCAAGTTTATCAAACTATTTCAAAATAAAATGATTAACATTGTGCCTATAATTAAAAGAGCAAAGATATTAAAATAAGTATACGTGAAAGCTAATTAAATCCATCTGTAGCTAGTTGAAAGGACTAAGATATTTCAGGAATACATGTGCAGTTAAATATTATGCCTAAGAAGGAATTGACTGACCAAGTGTGTACTACACTTTGAAAACAGCATAAGCAGCACAAACTTTTTACCATTGAAAATCAAATTACTGCATAAAAACAACCACAAACAAAATATACAAGAAGTAACTTCATAAATCATATGAAGAAATAGTACCTATTGGTCAAGCCCCAAAGAACTTACAGAAATACAACTGACAGAATGCAAATAAAGGAACCCCTGGATGGCAAAAGAAATCATATGAAAAATAAAAGTAGATTTAACTAATGAAATTAGAAACTGACACAGAAGCATTGTTTACTGACAATAAAAGTATAGAAATCTTTAGTTGTAAAAGTAAAGCATTCTTCATCCATATATTTCTGTCACTAAATTCTAGTTCAGTAAAATGTAAGATTCTACTCTGACTCATTTGCACCTCATCCTAGTTTGGAGGGAAACATATAACTAAACTAAGACATTGTTGTTTATAGACCATCACTTGCACCTTGTTAATTTTTCATTCTTACTCTTTAAAGCATATCATATGACACATAAAGAGCACAACAAAGAACGTGTAACTGAGGAGCAATTTTTCATTTCCTTCTTTAAAGCATATCGACAAAAGCAGAAAGAACATATTAAATCCTCTGGAATCTTTAGCAATTGGCTATGAGTTATGAGTTTACCTATTAAATCAGGAAAACCATCCTACTAAAGTAACTTAATTGCAGCAATTCGGTCATGGTAATTAGATTTAATAACTTTTCCAGTTAAATCATCTCGAAATTGAACCTTGTCCAAAACTTCTCCAGTTAAATCTTTGTCTACTTTTCCTTCCGTCATAGTGAGACGCTGCAATTCTAGCATAACGTGATAAATAGTTACATATTATAAAGATAAAAGTATTTAACTGCAAAGACGTAAAATGATCAAGAAAGCATCCATATGAAGAAATTTACCTTCAACAGAGATAGATATGGAAGCACAAAAAAACAGCTTGTTCTGCCCCATCTTCGGAAGCCTCTTCTTTTGAGATTCCTTCACCGACGTTGCAGGGAATCTCACTGTTAACACAGTTAGTACAGAAAACGAAATCAAACAAACAAAGAATCCAACACTTTGGATTAGAGCATGTTTCATTTCGATAAATACAATTTGTCGGTGTAAAGAGTACAATATTTACAAGTAAAAATACTTACAAGGCAGGGTAGTTGAGAAGTTGAATTAACATTGCGATACAAATGCTTGGACAGATATATCAAGTTGCGTAAAAAAGGCCTATGAAGTATATGTTAAGTATTGTATTAGTGTAGGAATCATATAATAGGTAAAAGAAAGTAATATACACAATAATCATGAAATCATACATATTGTCGCTGCTACCTTTGCTGTTGTAGCTGCAAGGCAAAAAATAAGGCTGAATTTAGAAGAAAAATTATTTATTTTTGCACATGGTTATACCCCAGCTCAGAAACCGTGCAACAAAATAAACTTATGGAAGGAAGATAGATAAATATTTGAGGCACACTAATATTTTGACCTATATTCTCCATGTAGAATGGCTAGGATCAGTGACATGGAGAATTCAACCAAATATAGTAGCACCTTATGTTCAAATATAGTGCAACCAGAGTTTTGATTTCATTATCCCCAAGCTTCATCATCCTGCACACAAGTTAAATTAAGTTAAGCTAAGTTTTTCAAGAGAGAAGGTTATACTGTGAAGTAGTTATATACTCTAATTTCATTAAATCCTAAATTTAGTGGCGTCAAATTTTCATTGAATACCTCTAAAATCCAGTAAGTTAGATTACACTCCGTATTAGCAAAGAGTTATGCACTTTGAGGCAAATTGAACATTATCATACAATGAAATTGGGCCGCAAGTCTAGAGTTGATATGATACGATTGTACTTTAACATATTAGCAATATACTCGGCACCTTTGGATCAAATCTGCCTCAAAATTGAAGAAAAAGATATCCAATAATTGAAGAATGTATGAATCAGATCGAGCGCTTACATGAAAAAAGAAACAGTTAGCACAAGACCAATAGTGAGCATGAGGAAGGCTAGAGTTGTGTAGAACGATTTAGGGACTGGGGTCAAGATTGGTTTCTTTTTATTTTAAAAGAGTTTAATAAAGTGCGCTTATATGAAATAAATTATCATTACCGGATGTAAGTTATTTTTTCCGTATTTCATGTATTTTTTCTACTTTTGCTTACTATATAATGTCAAGCGAATTACTGAAAGAAATATTTAAAGGGGAAAAGGTTATCCAAAACAATCTTGCCTATTTGTATGGAAACTTAATAAAAATCCACCTTCATTGAACTAAAAGAAAATGAAGGAAAGAGAGGAGGGTAACCGATAAAAAAACTTATCAGATTCCAGAGAAAATACTCAGAGGAAAAGTTGATTCTTCAAAAGCAAAACACCTAGAAGAAAACAGGACAACTACTACTTAAGTCTTTTATGGTAGCAGGAATTTCCAAAAAATCAATATGGGGCATCCAAATACCAAGCGAACAAAATTTACTGCTACAGAAGAAGAATCATAAAACCTGCATAGATGAATGATTGTCTCCCACGTAAATTTTAATAAGTAATAACGATGTCATTTTCATCACTGACACCACAGTTTACTTTGATTGAGGAATATCAATAATTTACAAGTATGACAAATGGAAAATAGACACTTCCGAAGCTAATTTGCTATTTATGTTTCAGAATCCCTACAATGATACTCAGGCAAACCCAAACCATAAATCATCGAAGTGATCATCAGAAGATAGGAAAGATAGCAGCTAAACATGAGCATGCATAGTAACAAAAAAAATTTCAAAAACGAGCAAAGATTGAAATAGATTTAACAAACGTAGATAAAATTTTGGAAAAATATGAAAGAATAGTAGGAACATTGAGCAAAAATTGAAAGAAAAGCATACTTGGATAAGAAGATGAAGAGATGAGAAGAAAGAGAATTGATGGCCTTTTTTTGGTGCGTTCAAGATAAAAAAGATAAACAGATGCTTTTGGAGTTTCATTTTTGATAGCTTACAATCATTGTTAAAAAAAGGGCAGCGCATCTACCAAGGTTGAAACCTTTGCAAATGCATTGCTGCCTTTTTAACAATTGTTGCACCATCAGTGTAGTTTGATATAGCTTCGTGTCATTCATTTCAGCTCCAATCTCACTTCCTTGAGTTATCATGGCTTAAAGGTTCTCAATATGAAGAAGATTCTGCCAAAGAGGTATATAATTAATCAACAAATATAGTTTGAAACATGAACATTTAGATAAACAAATTGATAAATTTGCTTTTATTTTCAAGTTACAATATACTATGTAGGGCGAAAATATTTTACTCCAATTTTTAGTTGATTTTGAAAAAAGATGTGCATACAACAATTTTAGTGCGATTTTGACAACAGTAATACATAAGTAAATTGCTCAACATAATAATATTATGAAAAAGTAAAACTCTAAAACTGACCTTTGTTGATATGGTATTTGAAATAATTCCTGTTATGCACTCTACAATTTTTTTTGTATGCAAGTTCATTGTTCGTTCCATTCTCAATAAATCTTTTGAATCTGTTGAGAAGTGACTCGATAACTCCATGGACAGCACCAAGTAAAATACCTAACCAGGAACCAATTAATCAACCATAATTGCTTTAATAATCTAGAAAGAGATCAGAAAGTTGTTACTAATAGACAATAAACCCTCCTTTATCTGGGCTTGGGACCGGCTATGTCACAGTATAATTTGAACGCAGGCGGAGTTAAAAAAATAATTTTTCCCTTGATGTAAGGATTAGCTAGGTTAGCTTCACAAAGTAGAACGAAAATCATTGAAATATGTAACAAGCCTTTGTATTTATAAATTTATCACTGATTGATCCTTGAAAAGTTTCACAATGTTAAGCATTTTGATTTGTATATTGCACATCAAAAAACCATATCAAAAGAGTAAAAGTTTAGCAAGGATTTGTAGGTACACAAGCCAACTCTTATTTAGTGCTTACGAAATTGCTCAGAAATTGTTTCAAGCCACAAGAAAATCATTGAAATAAAAATGTACGATCAATCAAAGAATATAAACAAGAAAGCTGCAAAGTTATAGGAGGGCTTTTTGAATGATTTCATCATATACTATGTTATATGTAGAATGGTCATCATCGTTATCCACCGTATGTGGTCGGATTAATATTTTTATACGACTTGAACTCTTTGCACTCGATAAAGCAACATATAGCTGGCCATGAGAAAATACTGGCTCGCGCAAATAAATACCAACATAATCTAAAAACGTTTTTCCTTGCGCTTTATTTATCGTCATTGCAAAATATAGGCGTACATGAAATTGTGTTCTTCTAAAAGGGATAGGAAACTTCTCATCATATGAAGATAACAACGATATTCTGGGAATAAATACATGTGTATTTTTAAAATCATCGCTCCCAATTTTAGCGCTTATAACACGACTCTTAAAATCACAGCATATCAATCGCGTGCCGTTGCATAAACCTTCACAAGGATTTAATTTCGTAATAACATACAGGACAATTTTCCTTCAAGATTAATTTGTAAGGAGGCAAACCAGCAGATGAATGTAGAAAATCCTCAAATTGGCTCTGATCATTTGGTTCAACAGTTTCGTCCATCACAATAAATGTCTTGGCGTCTTTAGGGAATTGAGCTATAAGTTTATCATTTATTTCATCAACAACGTCATTTTTGGCCGTCAAAATAACACGCGAAGTTAAAAAAGAAGAATCGTGCAGAGACGTATGTAAATTAGGATATATTATGTTGAATGAAAGATCTAACGATTCTTTTTCAATAATATAAGGAACAATAAAAGACCTCGGAATTTCTATTTTATTATCCATGTTTGTTTTTTCTTTTCTATTTCCAGTACGCATCAAATATTCACAGAAAGACGGATCAGTTTTCACACGCATATTTTCTGATAATCGAAGTTTTTCAAGTTCATTCCATATTTCGGAGTTTAATATGCTTTCCCAAATGAAGTCTTCCTTTTTTCCACTTCGAACCACACGAAGAGTTTGTCTAAAATCCCTTCCAAACACAATAACTTTTTCACCAAAAAGCATATTTGTGTCCATTATATCTTTCAAAAGAGAATCTAAAGCTTCAATCAATTTTATTATTTTTTGCCATTAATACTTCATCCCACACAATCAATTTTGCATCGTGAATAAAAAATGCAGCGAGCTTTGCTTACTAATATTGCAAGAAAACTTATCGAAGTTGCAACTTCGGAAGTTGCTGTTGCTAATGCTAAGAAATCTTTTAGATCTCACAGTTGCTAATACGGCACAATATAAAAATATCTTACCACTTCCTCCAAGACCATCAATAAAAAATGTTTCTAATTCGTTGGAAAATACTCTCTGTAGGATTATATCGTATGTCATTTTCTGTTCTGTATTTAATTTTGTATGTAACAACAAATCTTCGTTGCTCACAATGATGTTTCTTTCGAAATATGCTTCCTTGCTTCATTTGCCATTTTCGAAGATGTGATAGTTTCTGAAACAAGATTGACCTCATTAATATCACGACCCATAGAATGTATTATATCATTTATGTGATTCAGGACAACGAGGTGGATATCTTTTGCTGTTATATTGGCTAGTTCTTAAAATCTTCGGACATTGAATCTTCAAACGATTCCCACAGTTCACTTGGATTGTCAAGGCTGCAATATACCAATATTGTAGAAATTAAACGTCTTAAACTATAAGGCATTTGATAACATGTAGCCTCTGACACATTCAACCAAGCTGTTGTCAGAGTGTAATAACCCTCTTTTTTCCGCATATTCTCTAAATGTGTCGCAACATATTCCATTTACTGTTAGAAGATCTTTGTATGATTTTGGTGCTCTCACATTCATTAGTAATAATATAAGGTAATATCTTTCTCCCTCTGTTGGATGATATGTTACAACTCGGCCGATAACGTGACCTTATTGTCGCCGAGTCCACATTTTATAGGTAGATGACCATACAAAGTGTTGTGGAAAATTTTTATACAATAATTTAAGCTCTTTAACATCTTTGTTTGTTTCATTCATCAAAAAGAATTCCGTCAGCATCGTCTTCTTAATCAGGATTTTTCACAATACTGTCTATTGTGTCGATTTTTTAAAAGAGAGAAAATTTAATCCGTCAAGATATAATGGGAGGTGATACACACTCGGAGTCATTTCACTAATAGGAAACACAAATAAGCGCCACATAGCTTATGGAGGTGACACCCATCTAGCGGATTAATACTCTTTTATCTCATTTATTTTTATATTTGTGTTATCTTCTTGTAAGCCAAATGATATCTTATCATATCCTTTACAGATATATTTGTATATATATATTTGACAACTTTAATATCGGAGCAAACCTCTACATTTATATGGCAATTGTATTTACATAGCAGATTGGGAATGTACGAAACAACCCATGAGTTATCAAGAAATTGTTTCCTAACTTTCACAGATTTACCAGTGTTTCGTCTTCTATAAATTGGGTATGAGTTCTTTCCTTTCGTTGTCTCATCAACGAAGCTCTTGAGGTACTTTAATTTGCACTCATTTCTTTTCATACATAAATTTGTGGGATTCAAATGACCAGAAGGCCCATGCATCATGTGTTTAACAACAAGCTTACATAAGTAAGAGTTTCTATCAAGATCAGGCAGCTCTGCACAAACAAATTTGTCATAAGCCTCGGGCATTAACAATTTGTAGTCATCAGTAAGTATGACAAGAAAATGAGCATGTGGAAGACCCCGTTTTTAAAATTCTATACTGTACATAAAGGCTGCAACTTTTCCAGATATGTTTCTTTTTAATATATCTGTTTTCATCTCTTCTACCTTTGCTCTGAATACTCGACTAACTAAATCAGGCCTATTTTGAGTTTTGTCTGTTGGGAGCAGATGTTCCTTTATTTCAGGCCAAGAGGAATTACATGTTATGGTCAGAAATATATCAGGCTTTCCACAGTGTTGTACTAACGCAATAGCATCCATATAACACTGACACATATCTCTTGGACCACCCGTAAAACTTGTTGGAAGAAAGTATTGTTTTCCTATCTTAGAAGCTTCCCTTTCGCCAAGTCGTAAGATATCTAAAAGTCCTTATAGTACATCAACCCGAAATAAATCTTGGTTAAATGACGCAAAATCTAACCTCTAAGTTTCTACTTTTATGAATTCATCAACTGAATATTGTTGAAATAATCTACCAGGATGTGAAACTCCATTTTCCTCATTGTCTCTCATCTGGAGTTTGTAATAGTAGTATTCACGATAAGAAACATTATTTCTTTTTCGTTTCCCCTTTTGCAAAACATCCGCTTCCATATCAAGTAGTCCATCAATTGAACACATGTTAGAGAAAGCTCGCTTTCTCAATTTATTTGTAGGTTGTACGATTTTTGGAATACTGCAATGCCAACCGTTTTGACCATAAGGAAATAAAAGTGGATATTGCAAAGGATCATAACAACTATAATAGTAATTTACTAATTGGCTTTTGTTACCGTGAGTATAAATTCGAATACGGGATGCAGAAATATTACTATTCGTTTCTTGTTCTACCCATAGTGCTGCTACTTCTGACACAGTTGACAGGTTATATACTCGTTGATTTAAGCCAGAGCCACATCTCAATGCAATATAAAAGTTTGATAATTCTGGGATATGTATTAAAGATTTCAAGAAGATACAATACGGATTTATCTTCAGTATATTCATTAGCTTCTCAACTATCGATTGTCGAAGTATATCCGAGGAAGCCATTCGATTCAATATTTTACATTATCATCGTAAAAATACAACTCTAAATTTCTTGGCCGCCAATTTGTTAGAATTAAATCATTTATAAAGTGATACATTTGACCTTGTACTCTAAATGTATAAATTTCTTGGTTTCTTTTTGCTAGTACTTTGTCATAGTTCACTCCAAGCGAAGTAAATGCAAATATATTGTTGTATAATCTAAGGTAGGTACGGAAAGTGTTCAGATTCTTCGGTATTGCCTAAATATAAATCCAAGAGTTCATTAGGCATTTCATGTGACGTCAACTTAACTGAACCATTGCTACGACAAAATGCTGGTGGTTCATATTCAAACCTTTTTGCTCCACAATATTTACAGTTTGGTACAGTTTTTAAAATGATTGCATCAGTGGGTAGTTCTCTAATGTCCAGTTCCAACCTATTATTTTTTATTTAGAACCTGTGTATATTAGTTGCAACAATATATCCTATTATTGTTGAGAAGAGAGAGGCAGCAAGTGGTGTTATAAGATTAAATTGAGACAAACCTTTGTTTATGACAGTAGATGTCTCTGCATGATGTTGTTCAGAGGGTGCACCAGAGGTCGAACCTAGCATACAATCAATTCTAATTAATACATTAAGACAGTAGAGTCAAACTGAGAAATACATATTTTTACTCACTTACCCTGTTCAAAAACGGAGAAGTGATCAGTTATATTTTTTCCTTTGTCGCAATCAGCTACTGCCCCCGCAACCGAAGATATACCTGCTAATATGTGAATCCAAATGTGTTTAGTAAGAGCAAATTGTATTTAAATACAATCACGAAGAAGAACACATATATACAGGCATATATTTGTGTCTACAAACAGTGTATATGTAAATGTGTCTTTTGCTCGAATAAATCTTTTTTGGTTTCTAACCTTTCCCAGCAATGCATGGTGGCTCCACTATCGTCAGAGTTTTTTGTGTACGTAACTCAAGCCCAGCAGCTTGTTTGGTATATTCAAGCAGCGCGGTCTGACCCTTTTTTAATTCAAGTTATTTTGATCGGCGTTGCATTAAAAACGACTCGTTTTTATCAACTGATAACTGCTTGTACAGATCATGTCTCCTACGGTTAATTTTAGAGACGGTTTATGTTGAGTACTGTTGCTTCCTTTTCTGCGGACAACAAGGTGATGGTAAATACTTTTTATCAATCGACATCTGCAGTTCAAGCAATCTATAAAACTTTAACATCAAATCTGTAGTAACAACGATTTCTATATATAAAATGTTCTACAAACAGTATGTATTTGTTTTCTAGGTAAATAAGATGACGATCAAAACAAAGAATTCAATAGTGGTAATCATGTTATATGCTTAATGATGTTGTATGATGACTTATAAATTTGCCTCTATAATGCTATCGTTTTGGTGTACAATAGAAGGAAGAGCACAAGGAGAGAGCGAAGCTTCTAAATATTATTGGTAACTTATACAAAAAATAGTTAAATTACTAAATATATTAAAGCTTTTACACCACTGGAAGAAATACAAATTATTTTCAAATTTCAAATAGTTTTAAGTTGATTAGAGGAAATTATTGAAAACATAAAAAAGAAGAGAGTGAAAACTGCCATAGCTGCACTATTAGTTGCCTCAAGAGAATGAAAACAAGAAACTTAATTCTTTCTCATTTTCTTTCACAGACCTTTCAAGTGCTAGCTCAGGAATTACTTTTAACAATTATTTCACTGCCTTGAAAAATTTGGATTCTCAAGATACATATATCTGGGGCACAGAGCACTTATAGACCAATATAACCAATATTTTATCAAATACAACCTTTGAAAATACAAGTTCCAAAATAACCATAGCCTTATCCCTCCAAATCTTTGTTACAAACATACACAAGATCATTAGTTTATCATTCCAAACTAAATCCAAATAAAAAATTAGAAACCACAATCTCGAAAATAAACCATATATCAACAGAACAAATTTTATGATCAGGGAAAAGTAAATTTTTTTTTTTTCTTTTACCTTAGATTCATTTTTGGACTCGTTGGCAGTAGCTTCAGTATTTCTTGCCATAGGAAAAGTTGTTCCTTTAGATGTGCAGAAAAGGAAACATATTAGAAAAGCCCAAAAAATAAAATCTATTTTGAAAAAACTTCATTGTTATGCATCACAAGCTTATCAATGGAAATATCTTCTAATAAGGGGAGAGATCAGTAGAAATTCTAAGTTAATTCGACCACATAACATTCATGCCAAAAGGAAATAGGTTTCTTTTTAGAGAAATATACGAAAAGTAGTGTATGTATTATACCAAAAATGCAGTATTTTGTATTATGCGATTTCAAATGTGATCGAAGAAAGATTTAAGCAAAAGAGATACCATTTAATCTAGATGATGTTATCTTCTTCCTAGGAAAGAAGCTTAGAGTAGCAACTACAGAGGATATATAAGTAGAAAAGTGAAAAACGTTTACGGCAACATTGAAGTTACCATCAACATTCCTCTTGTTTCAAAACTCTCCTCATCACAAATTCTTCATTCAAAACCCTTCTAAAACTATGCGATTTCCTGAAAAAGATTTTAATCTAGATATACACTCATGTGTATCTAGATTGTGAGAATTAAGTGTCCTTCTAACGAAACAAAAAACGATGTGTTTTCCTGAAAAGATTTTAATCTAGTGTGATTTAGTGCCAACACAAGTAAAATTTATAGGCAAAAGTGGTCGAACAAATTAAGAGGGAGAATACCTTGCATTTGCTCAAGATAAGGCAATATGATGGTTCATAAGAACTTTAAAACCATTTTAAGCAGCTGCTGCCAACTGCCAAACGCCAAAGCAATTAGTGTGAACTAATAAATCAAACAGTGAAACAGAGTTGTTAAAAGGTCAAAATGTAGGAAATACAAACTATTGCAGTTTTTTTATTTTTTTTTAACCAAGAATTGATTGGCCTTAACAAAACTTATTACACACTGAAAAGATCGATACAAAATCCAGCACATGAACATAGTAGTTCATCAGAGAGTGTAGAAGATAATGCACTTCAGCAACTACATCAACAAAGTACCCATATAAATAAATTCTGAATAGAGCTTCATAGATAGATTTAATGTTTCAGTGATGGCTTTGAAAATGAACAATGAGATAATTAATTAAACTTGTTTTGGTGAATAGCTATAAAGCATCCTCTTTTATTCTTTACATATCAAATATATAGTGTTATAAGATAAGCTACATGTAGCCCATTCTACCCAAAAAAAAAAAAAAAAAACATGTAGCCCGTTCAGATTATGTTTATAATGATTACTCATCGAGATCCACAAATATTTATATTTAATTTCAAATGGATAGTGAATACTTTGATAACCACTTTCGAAATAGCATATTCAAAATCTTTTTTGGTCACCTAAAGTCAAGTTGTTTAAATATATCTATGCTTCCAAGTTTAAGTATGCAATAAAAAGGTGACAACAATTCCTGATGTATCCTTTGTTCTTATAATCTCGGTATTTCCAACAGATATGGTTACAATCTGCAGAAAAATAGTGGGACTTCTGTATCTTGTTTTATTCCACTTTTAAAATATTTGGACAAATACGATAGTTATAACTGAAACATCCCAGAAGAGAATGAGCAAAAACATCACGAATCATAGACTTCCAAGTTCTTAAGCAAATTTTTCCTAAATGTTGGGTAGGGGGAGAGAATATTGATTTTTAGGAAAGAATATAATTACAAGTATGCATTTATCGCACCATACAAATCCAAAAACACCAAACAAGAGAATTTGTATATATAAGCTACTAATCACTGAGCTCGAAAGTAAGAAGTCATGTATAAAACTTTCAAACAATTATGAACCAGCTCACTTTTTTCATGTAAACTCAGAATAACAAAATGAAATAAATCAACAAAATAAAATACATCAGTAGCAGGTTAAAATTGTAGCTTAAATCCAAGAAAGTAACCTTCATCCATTCTAAATCCCCAATTTATAACTCTTGGTCAAAATACAAAAAACCTTAAAACATAAACAAACATGGAGAATAGTTAGATAGTCGACGGAAATCCCAATTTCTTTCAAGGTATTTTTGAATTTCACAAAATTAACATAAAATTACAATTTAATTTCGAGCAACAAAACAGCAAGAACCCAAAAATAAAACAATCACAGTCACATCTATGAAAAAAGATAAAACAATAAACTAACCCTTCAGCCATGTGATTATGTCAATTGAGCAACTACTGAACTGCAAAACCCCAAGCAAAACCCCTATTTTCTGTTACAACGAAGCAGAAGCCAAAGGAATTCCGAGCGAAGATCAACGGTGACCGTCAATCATGTGATTATGTCAATTTAGCAACTAATGCATTACAAAAATCCAAGTCAAACTCCAATTCTTTCTTACAACAAAGAAGAAGGTTATGGAATTCTGAGCGAAGAGAGACAAAAGCAGCAAATTCAATTCTGGACTTTGAAATTACCTATTTAATTCTTCTATGAAAGATACAAATCAGAAGGTAGACAAAGAAAAACAAAGAAGATGAATAGATAGAGATAGAGAGTGACCTATCTGTCATACTGAAGTACCGTAGACCTCTTGCATTTGCACCAGCTGTCAAGTTGATTCAACACGCGTTAACTTTCAGCAAAATTTAGGAGTAATATGCAATTACCAAAATAAACTTTAGTAGCAAGCACACATGACGACCTCGACCTGCTTCTCCCGCTGTTCTATGTATTAGTAATATATTGAAATCTTGCTTTGCGAATATATAACCATTGAGATTAGATTCTAGATATGACATACATCAAATTTGGATTTTCAGAACAATTATGTTATCATGTTATCAGCAACTATAGACTTAAAAAATCAGCTTGACACTAAAGATACTTCACATATTAAAGTATTTGGTATGTGACCAAATATAACTATTGATCAAAAGAACTAATTATTATGTAAGGTGGACAGCTTTGTTATGAAATAAAAGCAATTTAGTAAAACATGAACAAGAAATAGAGATAGAGAAAAGGAAGAGATTTTCTTCTTCAATTGTGTGTATTTTCCTATCTATTACAAGGCCTTTATATAGGCATGAAAAGTAAGCATTTGAGACGAAGATCATGGAGGAAGATAATGGGGAAAGAGTAGACATCCACCATAATTTAATTTTTCTTATAACACTCCCCCTTGGATGTCCATAGATAATGTGTCTCGTTAAAACCTTATTAGGAAAAACCCTCTAAAAAAATTCTAGTGAAGGAAAAAGAGTGCACATGCTTATAAATACGCCTTTTGGTTGCTTCGTTAAAAACCTTCAAGGAAAACCCAGTGGGACAAAATCTTGTAAGGGAAAAAGAGTACAACACGTATTAACTCCCCCTGATGAGAGCATTAATTCACATCCTTGAGCCTTCGCATCCCAATCTTGTACACTAGTTTCTTGAAGGTTGACGCCGATAGAGATTTGATGAACAAATCAGCCATATTATCACTTGAACGAATCTGTTGCATACTGATATCACCATTCTTTTGAAGATCATGTGTGAAAAATAACTTAGGTGAAATGTGCTTTGTCCTATCTCCTTTTATGAATCCTCCCTTCAATTTGGGCTATGCATGCTGTATTGTCTTCATACAAAATTATGGGTAGTTTGTCACACTTCAAACCACATTTGTCTCTAATAAAATGTATTATAGACCTCAACCATACACATTCTCGACTTACTTCATGAATAGCAATTATCTCAGCATGATTAGATGAAGTAGCCACAATTGATTGCTTAGTAGATCGCCAAGATATGGTAGTGCCTCCACATGTAAACACATAGTCTGTTTGAAATCGAGCCTTGTGTGGGTCAGATAAATATCCAGCATCGGCATAACCAACAAGATCGGGACTGCAATCTTTTGCCATAAAAAAATCCTATATCGATAGTTCCTTTTAGATACCGCAATATGTATTTGATTCCATTCCAATATCTCATTGTAGGAGCAAAGCTATATCTTGCTAAGACATTAACTGAAAAAGTTATGCCAGGCCTTCTGGTGTTAGCAAGATACATTAGTGCACCAATTGTACTAAGATATGATACTTCAGGACCAAGAATCTATTCATTCTTTTCTTGAGGTCGGAACGGGTCTTTATTCACATCAAGTGATCGAACAATCATCAGAGTACTTAATGGATGTGGTCCATCCATGTAAAACCGTTTCAATACCTTTTCTATGTAGGCAGATTGATGAACAAAAGTCCCGTTTGCCCAATGTTCAATTTGCAAATCAAGACATAATTTTGTCTTTCCGAGATCTTTCATCTCGAATTCCTTCTTTAAATAATCAATTTCCTTTTGGAGTTTTGTAGGAGTTCTAATAAGGTTTATGTCATCAACATATACAGCAAGTACAACAAACTCTGGTGTTGTTTTCTTTATAAAAACACATGGACAAATGTCATCATTTATATAACCTTCCTTTAATAAATACTCATTAAGGCGGTTATACCACATTCTTCCTGATTGCTTTAGACCATACAAAGATCTTTGCAATTTGATTGAAAATATTTTTTGGGACTTTGAATTATGTGCGTCAGCATTTTAAATCCCTCGGGAATTTTCATGTATATCTCATTATCAAGTGAGCCGTAAAGGTAGGCTGTAACCACATTCATTAAATGCATGTCAAGCTTTTCATGAACAGCAAAACTAATGAGATAACGGAACATTATAGCATCCATAACAGGAGAATATGTCTCTTCATAATCGATACCAGGCCTTTGTGAAAATCCTTGTGCAACAAGGCGTGCCTTATATCTTTGTACCTCATTTTCTCATTCCTTTTACGTACAAAGACCCATTTATAGCCAAAACACCATTAGATGTTTGAACTGCAGATCTAAAAACTTCACGTTTTGCAAGTGAAGTTAATTCTGCTAGATATCGTCTTTCCATTTTGGCCAATCATTTCTCTGTCTACATTCATAGACAGATTTTAGTTCAAGATCCTCATCTTGTTGCATTATTTCAACAAGGACATTATAAGCAAAAACGTTATCAACAACAATATTATTTCGGTTCCATCTTTTTCCCGTTGAGACATAACTTTTTAAGATCTCTCCATTCTCATCACTTTCAGGTACCTGAACCTCCCTTGAGATCTTATGATTTTTTATGTCTATGTGCTCTTCTTGAGCTACTACCTCCGTATTATGATCAATTTGATCATTTGCTCCTTTTCTTTTTTGAGGATTTTTATCTTTAGAACCGATTGGTCTACCACGTTTCAAGCGTAGTTTAAACTCATTTGCTTTAATTGATTGTCCTACCGAGATATCAACTGGAATTGGAGCATTAGCAACTAGAATACGTGACTTAGTCACCCTTGGTAGGCCAGTAAATGCATTTGGCAGTTGATTTGCAATATTTTGCAGATGAATTATATTTTGAACCTCTTGTTCACATTGATTTGTTTGAGGATCTAAATGAGATAGTGATAATACATTCTAATCTATCTCCTTTCTCAGCTGCTTATTTTCTCCCCCTAATATAGGGTATACTAATTCATCAAAATGACAATTAGAAAATCTTGTTGTAAATAAATCTCCAGTCATAGGCTCCAGATATTTTATAATAGAAGGAGATTCATACCCAAAATATATCTCCAACCTTTTTTGGGGACTCATCTTTGTGCGTTGTGGTGGAGCAATTGGAACATATACCGCACAAATAAAGATTCTAAGATGGGAAATATTCGACTCCTGACCAAAGCCAATTGCAATGGGGAGACTTTATGATAACTTGTGGGCCTTATCTGCACAAGTGCTGTTGCATGAAAAATAGCATGACCCCAAACTGAAATGGGAAGTTTTGTTCTCATAAGTATTGGTCTAGCAATTAATTGGAGGCGTTTGATCAATAATTCCGCTAGACTATTTTTTGTATGAACATGAGAAACCGGATGCTCAATTGTTATCCCAGTTGATATACAATAATCAGTAAAGGTCTGAGATGTAAACTCACCAACATTATCAAGACGAGTTGTCTTAATTGTATAATCTGGAAATTGTGCTCTTAATTTTATTATTTGAGCCAACAATCTTGCAAATGTCATATTGCGAGTTGATAATAAGCACATATGTGACCATCTTGTAGATGCATTTACCAAACCATATAATATCTGAATGGTCCACATGGAGGGTGAATGGGTCCACATATATCATCCTGTATACGTTCCAGAAATGTAGGGGATTCCATCCTAACTTTAATAGTTGATGGTCCAATAATTAATTTGCCTTGAGAACATGCAGCACAAGAGAATTCCTTAAATTGAAAAATCTTTTGGTTCTTCGTTGAATGTCCATGTGAATTCTCAATTATTTTACGCATCATAGTAGAATCAGGATGATCCAACCGGTCATGCCAAATAATAAAATTATCTTGATTAGTAAACTTCTCATTTACTAGGGCATGTGTTTCAATCCTGCTAATACTTGTGTAATATAAGCCGGAGGAAAGAGCGGGTAACATTTCAAGCACATATTTCTTACCCGACTTTATTGTAGTAATATAAAGATATTCAATCTTTTCATTATTTGTAGTCTCAATGTGATACCATTTTGGCGAATATCTTTGAAATTTAGTAAGTTTCTTTGAGACTTGCTACAATATAATGCTTCATTAATAGCCAAATTTGTTCCTCCGAGTGGTAATAAATCCCTTCCTGAGCCTTCAAATAATTTTGTACTGCCAGATATTGTATTAACATTGGCTTCTTTCATCACCAAATAAGAGAAATATCTCGTGTCTCTTAAAATAGTATGTGTTGTAGTACTATCCAAAAGACATATATCATCTTTATTGATCTTGGATCTAACTGGAGAATTTCCATAGTCTTCATAAATAAACAAAAAGTACATCATAAGAAATACGAAAGACTATAAATAAAAGAAACATTAGAAATTACACGAGGAATGCAGAAAATAGCATATATGATGCTTTAGGAAAGTACACTAAGAAGAACAAACTACATAAAGACATGATATAACAATAATGACTTTTCTTAAAGCTTTATTCCCCACGAAGATAATCACTTCTTTAGTCAATATCCTCAAAGAAGTATCCAGCTTCTAAATGAGTAATATTTATAAGGCCTTCAAAAATATCATCTTTATATACAAGATTTGCCTCGGCATCATCATATTTGTTTGAGGGACCTGCTTTATCATCATTATTTTGAAAAGTCAAGTGTGCCTCCACATTGTTATCTTTTCTTTTATTGGATGCTTGATAAAGTTTGACAAAATGGTCAGGCATACGACAAACACGTGCCCAATGACCTTTCATACCACACCTGTAGAAAATATTAACTCTGTCTTTTAAAGAATTATTTTGAGGATCCTTATTATTCTCTTATTTATTTCCACCATGATGACGATAATTATTTCGTCCCCTTCCATGTCTATGTCCACGTCCACGACTATGGCCACGGCCACGACCATGACCACGATAATGATTTTGTCTTCTTTCAGACTTTTGAGTAGGTGCTACCATATTCACTTCGAAAAATGGTGCAGATCCAGTGGGACGTGCTTCATGATTTTTTATTAAAAGGGTATTATGTTGTTCAGCCTCCAGGAGGCATGAGATTAATTCAGAATATTTCTTTCAACCTTTTCCACGGTATTGTTGCTGCAATACCATATTTGAGGCATGAAAAGTAAAAAGAGTCTTTTCCAGTAAATCCTCATCATTCACAGTTTTCCCACATAATATAAGTTGGGAAGTTGTCCTGAATACAACAGAATTATATTCACTTACGGTTTTAAAATCTTGTAACCGTAAGTGAATCCATTCATATCGAGCTCTCGGTAATATCGTTGTCTTAAGATGGTCATATCGTTCCTTCAAACTGCTCCATAATTCAAATGGATCTTTTAGGGTTAATTATTCAGTCATCTTCATCGAGATGATGACAAAGGAAAATCATAGCCTTTGCTTTATTCTGGTCTAACATTTCATTTCCTTGTATAATAGTATTTTCAAGATCTTTTACAGCAAGATAAATTTCAACATCAAGGACCCATTATAAATAATTCTTTCCGGAGATGTCAAGTGCCACAAATTCAAATTTTGATAAATTCGACATAATGAAAACTATCATTAAAAGAAATAGATAAATTAAAAGCAATTTGAGTAATTATGAAACAAGAAAAAAAAAAAAATAATAATAAGTCATGTAATATGGTATTCATATTTATATAAACAGAATTCAACAAATTTTTGAATCAATAAAATTAACCGAAAATTTCTATGGCAAATTCATAATTGAATTCATAGAAAAATAAACAAAAAGAGAGGTAAAGCTCAGCTGTAATTATGGCAAAGTCTTGTTACAGAATGATTTAATATACGCATTCTATATTTTCTTATAACATCTTAATAACAATTTTATATGATCTTACAATCTAAGTATGATATATGTATATATTATTAAATTTTGAATAAAATGCCAATCTATAATTATTTTAAAACTTGTTGGCAGTATACTCAGAAAAATAACTGCATAGTGTCTTAAACCACAAATTATATGGATGCATCATTTTTATGTGGTTACGAGAATAATTAAGTCCGTGTAATGGAGCTTACATAAGAATAGAATTGATTGGTTGAAAATATTTAAAGAATGGTAACATCTAAATTAACTGGTATATGTGCAGATTAGCAATCAACCTTGAGAAAAAGAAAATTCTCCAGACGTAATAACAATGCTATGACAACTTTAAAAGCAACATACCATAAAGCAGAGTGGTGGTAGCTAATGTGTGCCTGATCGGACTTGAGTAAAAGCTAATTCGTACCGATAACGTATTATGAAATAAAAGCAATTTGATAAAACATGAACAAGAAATAGAGATAAAGAGAAGGAAGAGATTTTCTTCTTCACTTGTGTGTATTTTTCTATCTATTACAAGGCCTTTATATAGGCATGAAAAATGAAGAAAAATATGTCATTAAGCATTTGAGATGAAGATCATGGAGGAAGATAACGAAGGAAGAGTAGACATCCACTGTAATATCATTTTTCTTATGACAAACTTAAAATTATGGTCAGTAAGTATAAATTATTATCACATTTAACTACTGGAAATTGAGCATATACTAATTCTTCATTTGTCATTTCCCGTAAACTCAGAACACAAAATCTCTCTGTGTAAATCTATATGAAATAAGAATAATGGCGGATAATCAAAATCAAGATACTCCACATGTTTGTGTCCACTGTGAGGACAAATACTTTTCTCGTCTCAGTGGAATCACAACGCACAACAGAATTCATCACCGGCATAATCTCAACTTATGTGATTAAATTCGCTGTGAGAAAGTGTTTCGCTAGCCTGTCGACATGGCCAGGTATAAGGAAGAGGTATATGGTCACTCTGTCTAAGGTTTCTTCACCCTATCTAAAAGTTTAATTTCAGTTTATGTCTTCCCTATTTATTTTTCTTAAGCGTGTAACAAACTAAATCAAACGTGGACGGAATCTGGTGTATCTAAAAATATTGTCTCATCTCACATATAATCGTTGATTCCTGGTGAAAGTACCTGCTTTGCGTGTGTGCCTCCTCTGCTCGTCGCATCTAGAATTGATGAGCGGACCCTAAAGCGTGAAGGGTTCATACAGGTTTTACTATATCATGAAGTGGATTTCAGCATTTACAAGGAAAAGTCCCTCATTATTGTTAATGTTGCATCATTGAGTGGCCTGACAAACTCAAATTATATTAACATGTCTGGGTTAAACAAGAACTACAAAAGTCAAAGTTTGGAGATTCTTGCGTTTCCTTGTGACAGGTTTGTTGCAGAGGAGCCTGAAAGCATGGGAGATATTCACTATATAAATATTCATAATCAAGCAAAGGTGGTTTCAGGAATAGTGTTAAGGGAACTTTTCTCCAAATTCTTTGATGACAAAGAGGTAAATATGCTCCATGGTTATTGATGTAAACTAAGAGTCCACCAAACTGTATAGAGAATCTGATTCTTTATCAGTTCCTACAGAACACATACAGAGCAGTAAGTAAATGACACAATAGTATTTTACGTGGAAAACTCTCAGCTCACGGGATTAAAAACTACGACCTACACTCGTAGGATTTCAACTTCACTAAGCAAGCAACTTTAGATTACAACCTATTGTAACCTAGGAATTAAACTATTAATCTCTCACCTACTTGCAAAATTCTATTGCAAGCTTCTTTGTAATAACTCTATTACAAAGCTCATCAATTTGACTAACTCTAGCCAAATGACGAGCGCAAAACACAACACGAAATTGATGCTCGCTAGTCAAAGATAGTATAGTTTACTTATCGTCTCCACATGGATTGAATTTAAACAATGCTCAAGCAATTTCTAGCTTAACGCTATTCAAGATGATCAAAACTTGATTTGTAATGATTATGAACTACGTTTAACTACTAAAATAAAGCAATTAACAATTAACAACAAGAAATTAGAGATTCGCAGAGTGGTTTCTTATAAATGTGAGGAATAAGGGTTTGACAGGATAGGTACAAGATAGCTATTTGGGATGTAGCTCTAATTTAATTCACTCTAGTGTTCTAATGATTCTCACGAATTCACTCGATGATTAGTTCAAACGTGCAGTCATGGCTCCTCTCTCGATTAAATCTTAACTCTACGATATGAACTAATATAAGCACTGTGAAATATGCAAGCATGCGTTAATAGATTGGTCCTTAGGAAAACGTCTCTCAAATATTCTGCTAACTTGATTTAATCAACAATTCAACAAGCTCTTTCGATTACTTAAGAGAATCAATGAATTGAATCAAACAAAATAATATAAAGATAATCACCAAGATATTCCTCTTTCGATTAAATAAACTGATGAATAAAGTTGCAACAATTCAAAACTCCATAAACGAATTCAAGTAGGAACTAGAGTTAAAATCCACAAATATTTACCAAAACATCATATCCGTCCAACCCTAAGGGAAATTATTCCATAATCATGGAGGAAGTCATCACAATTATAATTAAAGAATAAGAAAGCATCAATCTAACTTTATAATCCAAACTCTCGTATTGAATTAATGGAAAGATGATGAAATCCTGTGTCTTGTAGCCTCCAATGCTCTCCCAAAGCTTCCAAGGTCAAAAGTCCCTTCAAAAATGTCTTTCTGGTGTATTTATACCATGTAGGAGCGGGCCCAGGAGAAATTACCTTTTCCTAGCCTAAACGAGACAAATACTCTGAAAAATTTACACAGGCGCGCTGCCCCATGCGGGGCGCTTGTGGAGAAGTTCAGAGAGCAGGTTCTGACGGGCAGCAATAGAAATATACTGCTGCGCCGCCCCATGCAATGCGGTAGTGTAAATTTTCCAGAGTGTTTCCGTTTTGTCGATTTTTGATATCCAGACTTGGCTCCTGACTCCCGAACACGATCTCGATTTAATCCCTTGGGCTTTTTTACTCAGAATTCAAAGCTCCAACGTGTTAAATTTATCTCCTGAATATCTCTGTAACTCGAAATCACTTCCTACAAGGCATAAACACATAATCAGCGCAATACACTAATGTTTAAGATCGAACACAAGTAAAATGCAGTAATTGAAGTGCAAACTATGACTAAAATACGTGATTCTAGCCTATCATCAACATCTCACACTTAAACTATTGCTTGTGTTCGAGCAATCAAACTGCACTTCACATAGAGACAACCTTCTTATCAGACAACTTCCCTAACGCATCATGCCAAGAACATTTGAAATAGACTAAGCACCCTATCATAACATCCTAACCTCAAGACTCGACTCAAAAGCTCCACGTGTTTTTCACAACATGCCCACTTGCTCTAACACAGAGGTCAAAGAATTCACCTTACCTTCGCAAATCATGTGTCCTCACACAAATATTAGAGAGTAGTTCCACACACAATAAAATTCAAGAACAATTAGGAACTAAAGATAGAAATAATTCACTCACTCTAAGAATTAAGATTCATATGCCACAGAAGACGTACCATAGACTAGCCCGTAGTGTAATACTCTATTAATTGAGCTCATTCAGTCAAGGATCAAGTAGGACTTTATTTTGGTTGTAATATAAGTTGCGGGACGGGTAGGATACAATTTGGATAATTGTGACTACACCTCACTGGGCACTTTAATACATATATATTAACAATTCAAACCCTATACTTATTTTGAACCAAATCCCAACCTTCACAATATAACAACATCGAGCTCCTAAAATCTTTAAGCACAAACAAGATGAGAACTACCACTAGCAAGGAATCAATTTTTTTCTTCTCTAAGTTCTGATTTTTTTCTCAAGCAAACTCACTTTTTTTTTTCAATTCCCTACAAGTGGCTTTCACAATTTTTTTAAACAATGCACTTTTCTCCTTTTTCAATAGTTCCACTCAAAAATCCGACCATACCTCAACTTAGCTTTTACAAGCTTATAGCAAAATCAAGTGCTTGAGAGAGATAAAAAGTTCAAACGGATAGCCAATTCAAACAAAGTGGATCAGGCTTGCAATATGGTTGTCAAAAAAGTAGGATTACAGGCTCAAAGGGTATAACTAAGATACACATTAATTAAGTGGGTAAAAGCATATATCTGGCTCAACAAAGAAACGCCTCTATCACATCCTAGACTGAACAAAACTGCTATTTTGCTTTGCAAACACACAGGACAAGTTCTAGACATCAACTGACATGCACATAATATCAACAACAACCTCTCACACACATTGGCACATAACTCACTCAGGATCGGATCTATCCCGACTCTCAAGTCAAAGCAGTTAAGCAAAGTCACAATAAACTAATTTAAGGTACTTATTTAAGAGTCAAGATCTGAGCCTAGGCGTCACAAATAAAGTACTCACTGCTCTCAAGGTACAACAAAGTCAAAGAAAATCATCTCCATTTAACACCTAGCACAAGACTTCACTACTCCTACTAAAAGAAAAACTAACTACACCCGGTTCAAGCAAAACCCTTGGAAGAGAATCGCGACACGAAGATAAATCAAGGGGGAATTGTTACACTACCTAAGAAAACAACACAAATAAACGGCTAAAGTTTTTTTCCTCTTCGACTTTAATCCCTCAAGAAGACAGCTGAGGAAATCCATTGTCAGGAAAAGTCAATTTTTTTTCAATCAAATGAGACGATTACAAACACACATATACATATCTACATTCCTCATCCCACACTTTAAATTGTGGCATGTCCTCATGACACACAAATAAAAAGCAAGAGGTAAGGAAACTTCCATGATTCATCTAGCCGAGGTCGGAATCGAAGTCGGGATCTGCTTTGCACGCCCGACCCAGTGCACACGTCCATGCTGAGAGCTTCTTTTCCGCCTTCTTTGGGTACACCCCACATTTATCATCTTCACTCTTTCCAATTTTCTCTTTCAGGGCCCCCCTTTCTCCTTCCATTTTGAAGATCAAATTTTCATCCCCCACTCTGAGCATGAGTTGCCTTTCCTGAATATCTAGAATTGCTCTGCCCGTAGCCAAGAAGCGTCTTCCTAAAATCAGCGGTACCTCCCTATTCTCCTCCATGTTCATCATAATGAAGTCCATAGGGAACACAAATTTGTCTACCCGAACCAGCACATCTTCCACTATTCCTTCTGGTATGATTATGGTCTGATCCGCCACCTGCAAGGACACAGCTATCGACCTAATCTCTCCAATCTCTTCCTCCAATTTCCTGAAAATAGATAAAGGCATAAGATTAATGGAAGCACCTGAATCACATAAAGATTTTTTAAATTTAGTACTTCCTAAAGAGCAAGTGTTGCTCCCAAATGCACACGCAAGTATACGTGGCCGATAAGTAATATAGGATTTTGAGTCCAGATGTCGTATCCACAGGGACTTATATCAACTATTCACTAACACACCAATATCGTTATTCAGTCAAGCAAAATTCAAGTTCAAGAGTTTAATTCTACTAAACTACAATTCTAAATAATAACTAAATTATCAAGTAACTAGTTAATTGTTGTTTTTCAGTAGAGACAAGTATTCCAGGATTGTGATTGATTTACCAATCGTATTGTGTTCTAATTAACTCTCCCTTTCATATAATTCACTCATGGTTGCTAATTAATCGATAAATGTTCTCATAGCCTTCTCCCGAAGTACTACTCGCCTATTCTCAATATATTAACGCCTATATTCCTATGAAATCAATCTATTAAGAACGTATTAAGATCACGATATTTAATTAAGCACGGTGATTAGGTATATTCCTATCCTAACCACAAATCCGCTCCCCCTAAGAGTTAAGATCATGCTCTCTTTAACTCTTCTCTAATCTAAACACGGCTTTCCCAAGCATAGCATAGATAGTAGATATAACCTAACTGCTGGCCAGACAATTAAGCAATTAAACACAGAATTGAAGAAACAATCATAGGTTAGTGAATTATAATCAAGGTAAAGTTAATGTTAAACAATAATATTCATGGCTAACCACAATCCCAGAACAATGGGTGTTTAGCCACTCATAATCTAATCACACAATAACATAAATATTGAATCAATTGGAAAATACTAGAAAAGATTGAAGAAAACTGAGAATTCTTCGCTTCCTCACGATCCTTTGTGTGTTTTTGCTCCAAAGTGGTGTTTCTCTCTTCAAAATTAGGTTTAGTCTTGCTTTTATACGTGTTGGGTAGGTTTAGGGCCGAAAATAACCTTGTCCCGGGCAAAATTGGAGAAAATTTCGTCATTGGCGCCCTAGGTAGCGCCAGGCGCCCACCAGGGTGCTGATTCTAGTAATCTTTCTGTCTCCAGCGCCACAGGTGGCGCCAGAGGCTGCCAGTGGCGCCCAAATATGCACTTCATCCCATTTTGTTCGTTTTTGGCTCAAATCTTGCGCGTTTCGCCCTCAGTTGCTCCCGACTCATTCCTACACATAAAAACACTTCAAATTAATATGAATCGTAGCATTTAACATCCCACTTTCACGAAACAAGAGTAAAATATGAGGCGATATACATAGAAATATATATGCTTTACGCTAAACATCAGCAAGGTATAGTAAAACTCTCTGGATCTTCACATTTTTAGGGAGCTTATGTTTCAAGATGGCACTACAATGCTCTGTCAGCTTGACAACTGATGTCTCTTCCACTTTCCTCTTCTTGGACAATATCTCCTTCATGAATTTAGCATAAGTTGGTATCTGTGAAAGCACCTCTGTGAAAAGTACATTCAAATGCACCTGCTGGAATACTTCTAAAAAGCACCCAAATTGTTTATCCAGCTTTTCTCTTCTTTGTTTCTGGGGGAAAGGTAGAGCAGGCATGTATTATCTCTCTTCAGTCTCATTAATTGTTGCATTATCATCTCTCTTCTTTTTCTCAGCTCTACTCTTCCCCTTCTTCTTCTTCCTGCTACGCCCTTGCTTTCCCACCGCTCCATGGGGGGCCTTTTCTTCTCACTTGAGAGATGCGATTTGAAAGAAGAGAAGAGGTTCTTAGATCCTCATCTACCATCACTTCTCCTTCTTGAATGTTGTTATTTTTCTATTGGCCCATAATCCTGTCTCTCAATCAGCTCATCCTTTTGCTTTGCTATGGGATCCTCCAACTTTTGCCCACTCCTCAAAGACACTACATTGATTGTCTCTTTTGGATTTCTTTTTGTATCAGCAGGGAGCGTTCCTGGAACCCTCTCTGACAATAGAGTAGCTAGTTGCCCAACCTGTTTTTCCAGGTTTCGAAAAGCCGTGCCCAGTTCTTTGATAGCTGCGACTTGTTCTCGTATAGCTGAGCTATGGGTTTCAAGACTCTCATACGTCTTGATAATAAAAGCCTTCATTAGATCTTCCATGCTAGACTGATTAGACTGCGGAGGCTGATATTGCTGCCTTTGTTAACTTTGAAAACCTTGAGCTCCTTGTCCATGTGGTCTGGAGCTATTTAGCTGCCATGAGTTCAGGCTACCACTTAGTGAATTCCAAGAAAAGATCGGGTGCCTCTGCTCCATAGAATTAAAATTATTACCACTCGGGTAATTACCTCTATTAAATTTTTCCACAACATTTACTACTTCATCTGCAGCTACGGCTTGACACTCATGCGTTGGATGACCCATTCCACAGAAATCACAAATAAATGATGGTTGGCTCTGGACCTTGGCTAAGGTCAACTTTGTTATCTCTTTGGCCATGGCTTCTAGTTGGGCTTGCATTGCGGTGTTAGAATCTACTTGATGAACCCCAACTGATCTTCTTCTATCATTACTCTCAGTCGGCCACTGGTTGGCATCTTCAGATAGCTCATCAAGAATTGCCACAATCTCCCCAGGAGTATTCTTTATTAAAGGACCTCTGACTGCAGTGTTCAGAGTTCGTCGTGAGGGGAGTATCAGCACATCCCAAAATCCTAGAGTTGCATCCACAATTCAATTCCATTATGCTGACACTTCTTCACTATCTCCTTGGATCTTTCCCAAGCCTAAAAAATTATTTCGGTGTCCGTCAGGCAGAAGTTGTGAATTTCTCTTCTGAACGTCATAGTTTTTGTAGCTGAGAAGTATTTGTCAAGAACATTTCTAGTCATATCTTTCCATGTCCTGATTGACCCTGTTGGTAAGTTACGAAGCTAGTGCTTCGCGTCATCCTTCAGTGAAAAGGGGAATGCTCTTAAGTAGACTGCATCTTTTGACACTCTGTTGTACTAGAAGGTGTTCTTGATTTCCTCAAAAATCCATCAAGTGAGTGTTAGGATCTTAATTTACCTTCCCTATGAAGACACAATTGTTCTGGATAGTTTGAATCAAGTCTTGCTTCAACTCAAAATTATTCGCTGCTACTGGTAGATGTCTGACACTGGACAGTCCTTGATTGTAGATTGGTCCGGCATAATCACCCAATGCTCTACCAGGCCTGGGTACAACATTCTTGAACTGGTCTTCAATCAACTGTCTATTTAAATTGAATGTTCGACCCCCATCATATGTTCAATCATGATGTCAGGTAGGTTGATGGTAGTGTATTCATTCAGTGCTTCCATGAGGAACATGTCCGCTTTTGAAGTAATGGAACGTCTCTCTGTGCGAGGGAGCAGGACCTTGTTCGCCATCTCAAACATAAGCTGATATTCTGGAAGTAGGGCCTTCTTGTGCACCTGTTCCTCTCTCTAAACAGCCTGAGCCTTTAGAATGATCTTCCTAAAGTCAGGGGAACAGATCCCTTCAACAAACGAGATCTCCTCAGTGGGCACACCCAAGATACTTCCCAATACAACTTCATCTATCACAAAATTCACTCCATTAACCTTCAGGCAGATATTGTCGTCTTTCACAGTAAACGGATCTGCATTGAAATTGCGAACCTCCTCTTCATAAACTTTGAGACTTTGAATGGTAAACAAATGAGTCCACCTTTGAAACTCGTAGATTTCAAATAGCTATCTCATGCCTGACATTTCAAGAATATCAGCGTCAAACGCTCTGCCACATAGCACCCTTTGCTTCTTTAGGTTTTCTCTCTCAACTTTAGACACTTCGACTTTGGCTTTCTTGGGGGAACTATATTCCTCTTTGTCACTTGCCTTCTGTTGCTGAGACCTCTTCACACTTTTCTCCTTCTTTTCAGACTTACTTTTCTCACCAGGCTTCTTTTCTTCAGCACTCTTCTCTTTATCAATCTCCACCCCTTTCCCAGACGATCCTCTCTTGGGCTTTGCAAGCATTGACTTCTTAGAGTATTTACAAACCATGGAAACAGGTTCCTCATTCACCTTTTCATCTTCAACATCCACAAGGTTTGCCGGAGGCACATCCTCCTCATTCACTAACTTTCCCCTTTCACCAACCTTCTGTTTGTTTTCTCCTTGTTTCTGTTCAAAGCAGTCTCAAGAGCTTCTTTTTTCTGCTTCCTAGTAGTGGGTCTTTTAAGGACAAGATCTTTGGGGACTCCCTACCACTTCTAGAAGCAATAAATTGTCCACAGACACATCATCATAATCCTCCTCACTGTTATCATTCTCTTCTTCAGATAAAGGTCTCATCTCATGAATTACAAAATATAATGATACTGCATCAAAGTGAGGAGAAGGAGCAGGGTCAGTACTGTCTAGGGGATCTTTTGTAGAGCATGAGGTTTCATCCCAAGTACGAGCAAAGTGCTCTTCTTAGGTAGAGGGAGTAGGTCCCACTGTTGGCTCCCCTGTAGTACTAGCACCAAGTCACCATGAGGCACCAGTTCTCCACTTCCACTTCCAACTCCAGTTCCTTCTCCTTCCCCCTGAGATCCAATGATCACATCACCACACACATACTCCCCAACTAACCCTCCTTCGGTAGCAACAAGCAACATATTCTCTATAGCTTCTTTCTCACTTACACCTAATAGTGTAGAATCAGTAGATGCAAGAGAGGCATTACCTGATGGAGAAGCAACATTCAGATCAAACGTTGGAGCAGGAGGAGTGATATGCACTTCAGATGTTTCACCACAACAAGCAATAGCCTCTTGGGCTACAGATACCTCCCCAACTTGCTGACTCGAAACCTCTGGTCCCTCTTCCCCGTCTAATATTTCATCTTCTGCCCATTTTTCCGGCAAAGCAGAGGGAGAGGTTGTAGCGACAAACCTTTTAGGTGTTTGATTTTTCCGGCTACGGTGAGAACCAAAACCCGATAGGGTTGGAGAGGAGATAGTGGATGGTTGTTGGTCTGAGTTGGGGTTTTCACTGGGTGAAAGTTGAGACTCAGGCTCGTGCTGCAGTGCTTCGTGAGACGAAGACACGATGGAGTGACAATGGTAGTCCTTGGAGACTCTGGATTCTGGAAAGACATGGTATTTTTGAGAGTAAAGACGCAGGAGAGAGATGGTTTTCTGAGAGAGGAAAAGAGTTTCTTTTATGGAGATAATTGTGAGAAAGACATCTTTTGGAGTTATTTAGAGGGTGTGAGGGACCGATTACAATTGGGTGCAATGGTTTTGGTAGACAGGTCGGTTTCTAACGGGTGTGACGCTTGGGCTTAAAAAAAAGATGAGAGAAAAGGCGGACACATTTTAATGGTATGGCACTTTTATAGCAATTTAAAATACATATGAGTGTAAGAGGAACAACTAACCTGGGTCAAGGGAACTAGGTTCCCTGACTGATTTTTGTAAATATGAGCTTCATCTTTCTACCAAAATGCAGTATCATTAGCTGCTTGTTTGCTCTGTAATTTTCATGTGTGTTTACCTGCAACGGTATAGAATTGAGTTACAAATCACCAAAATCACCTTTTAGCAGTTTACCTTTTCATTCCTTCATAGCCAATCACTGAGGGACCTGGTGATCAGTTTAATTTTATTAGTCCTAACTCCAGTCGATTCTTTTCAAAATACTCTCTGCTCAGTGCTTTGGTGAAGATATCAGCTACCTGGTCCTCTGTTTTGCAAAACTTCATGCATATGAGACCCTTTTCAATATTGTCCCTAGGAAAATGATGTCGCACATCAATGTGCTTTGTCCTCTTATGCTGAACCACGTTCATGGCCATGTTGAGAGCAGTTGTGTTGTCACACATTAATGGCACACAATCAGAAAAAACACCAAAATCTTCCAGTTGTTGCCTAAGCCACAACAGTTGAGCACAACAGGAAGTAGCTGCCACATATTCATCTTTTGCAGTAGAAAGAGCCATAGAGTTTTGTTTCTTTGTACACAGAAAATGTTCCATCCCAGATGTGCTCTTCCTATCCACCAAATAACCAGCATAATCAGCATCAGCACACCCAATTAAGTCGAAATTATCTCCTGAGGGATAGTAGAGGACCGGGTCATGTGTTCCTTTGAGATACCTTAGAATTCTTAGCAGCTTTTAGATGAGATTCTTTTGGACTTGATTAGAATATAGAACATAATCCCACATTGAACACAATATTAGGTCTGCTGGTTGTGAGATACAAGAGTGAACCAATGATACCCCGATACATGGTTTTATTCACAGGGGAACCAGATTCGTCCATGTCCAGACGAGTAGCAGTGGCAATTGGAGTATTAATAGTCTTTGAGATTTCAATCTCAAAATTTTTCAGAAGCTCTTTTAATGTATTTCTACTGACTTATCAACGTTCTCTTAGAGGTTTTCCTAACTTGCAGACCTAGGAAGAAGTCCAGTTCCCCCATCATGCTCATCTCAAACTCTCTTCCCATAAGCTTGGCAAACTCCTCACGTAAGGAATCATTTATTGCACCAAAGATGATATCGTCAACATAAACTTGCACAATTAGCAGGTTCCTCCCTCTTTTCTTCAAAAAGAGAGTGTTGTCAATTTTCTCTCTTGTAAAGCCATTTTTCAGAAGGAACCTGAACAACCTTTTCATACCATGCACGATGGGCCTGATTTAAACCATATAGTGCCTTGTCGAACTTAAATACATGTTCAGGATGCTCATGACATTCTAAACTAGGTGGTTGTTTGACATTTTAAATATCCATTCAGAAATGCACTCTTGATATCTATTTGGAACAATTTGAGTTCCATATGAGATGCAAAAGCAATGAGAATTCTGATGGCTTCCACTCGTGCAACTGGAGCAAAAGTCTCATCATAGTCAATACCTTCTTCTTGATTATAACCTTGAACTACCAATCTGGCCTTGTTTCTTGTTGTATTCTCAAACTCATTAAGCTTTTTTTTAAACACCCACCTGGTTCCAATAACAGTTCTATCTGAAGGTCGAGGAACCCTGTGCCATACGCTTTTCCTCTCAAATTGATGGAGTTCATCTTGCATAGAAGCAATCCAGTCAGTATCTTTCAATGCTTCCTTAGTATTTTTGGGCTCAAATTGAGACAGGAAGGCTAAGACAGCAAACATGCTTCGTGTCTTTGATCTCGTTTGAATCCCTGAATCAAGAGGAGTGGTTATATTCTGAAGAGGATGTGAGCTTTTGTGCTTCCAATTGGACATTTAAATCTCATTTTGAGAAGACTTAGGTTCCTCTGAGTGGGATCCATCATCAGCATTCATGGAAGAGTGAGTGCCACTTCTCCGCTCAGTATCAGGAGTTCCTTGCACGACATCAACGACTCTGTTTTCTGCTTCAGTTGATGTAATGGAGGAACCAGGTTCCTCTGAATCAGCTGGAGGTTCTGCTGCATCCTCTTCATTAGATTCCTTGACCTAACTCATCAGATCTGCCTTCCCATTTTCCATATTAATTATTTCTGCTAGAACCTTTGACTGCTCTCCGTCTTGATCATTCTTATCATGTGAATCTTCCCCACTTAAGTGGTGTGATTCATCAAAGATTACATGTACGCTTTCTTCAACACATTGAGTCCTTTTGTTGTAGACCTTATATGTTTTGCTTTATGAAGAATATCCAAGAAAGATCCCTACATCACTTTTGGCATTAGATTTTTCCAGCGCTTCTTTACCATTATTGAGAATGAAACATTTGCAGCTAAATGTTCTTAGGTAAGTCAGCTTAGGTTTCCTCCCGTTCAACACTTCATACGGGGTCTTGTTTAAGAGGAACCTGATCATGCACCTGTTTATCAAATAGCAGGTAATGTTCACGGTCTCAGCCCAAAAGCTTTTTGGTACACCACTGTCAATTAGCATCGTCCTTGTCATGTCTTCAAGAGTCCTATTTTTCCTCTCCACAATACCATTTTGTTGGGGTGTTATAAGAGATGAAAAATTAGGACTTTTCAGCACAGAATTCTTCAAATTTTGCATTGTCGAACTCTGTACCATGATTAGATCTTGTGCTTACAACTTTATGGCTCATTTTCACTTGAATCTGCTTCACAAAAGCAGCAAAGACTGGAAACATTTCATCCTTGGTTCTGAGGAACAAGGTCTATGTGAATCTGGAGTAGTCATCCACAATGACAAAAATGTATTTCTTTCCCCCTCTACTGGGCACCCTCATAGGTCCATACAAATCCATATGGAGAAGATCCAGTGGCCATGAGGTGCTTACTTCCTTTTTTGGCTTGAAGGAGGACCAGACTTGCTTTCCTTTCACACATGCATCACACACTTTCTGATCTTTGAACCTTGACTTTGGTAGCCCATGGACCATGTCCTTCTTAACTAGCTTGTTTAGTAAGGAGAAGCTTGTATGTCCCAATCTTCTATGCCACAATTCAGCATCGTCATTAACAACACTCAAACATGTAAGATCCCCACTGTTTAAGAACTCAAAGTCAGCGAGTAGATGTTTTTGAATCTCTTTGCCATCAGAACCACTTCACCAGTCACAAGATTGGTGACTGTGCAAGACTTTGATAAGAACTCCACTTTGTTTCCTTTGTCGTAGATTTGAGAAACACTCAGCAGGCTGTATTTCAGGCCATTCATATAATACACGTTCTCAATTGAGTAAGTGTGTGTCTTCCTAAATCTTCCAACTACCAGAATGTATCCCTTTTTTTCCATTTCCAAAGGACAAACTCGCACCTTGCAGGGCTTTGAGTGAAAGGAATTCATCAGTGCTTCCAGTCATGTGTTTAGAGCAGCCGCTATCCATATACCATCTTTGGCTGCTTCTTTTCACTGCTCCCTGCACAAGAAAATCAGAGTTTGGACTTAGGAAATCAAACAAGTTTGGGTCTCTTGTAGTGAGAAAAAGGATGAATTAAACTCCTTCTTATCTAAGCAGGCATCACACGTTTTTTATTGAAAGAACCAGGTTCCCTATCAGTAGATACTTTTTCAACAAAAACTTTATTTTTCTGTTGGGATTGAAATCTAGATTTACAAGAGTCTTTAAAATTCCCAGTGTTACCACAATGCATACAAAGCCAGTTATCTGGAACAATAACATAATTTCTATGTGGGTTGTAAGGAGCCTTTTCTTTTTGGAACCCAATTCTTTGCTTGTTACCCCGATTAATTTTGTACATAGAGGTGATTGTATCAGAGGACCAGGTCCATTTTAGAGATTTATCTAGGTCATTTTTAACCCTGCTTAGATCTTCCTGAAGTTGTCTATTTCTTTCAAGTTTAGCACACAGACTCAATTTTATCATTTTGAGTTCATTTTCAAGTTTAAGGTGTGACTCACTCGCCACTTCCTTACCTTTTGAAGCGTTCCCAGGGGCGTTTTCCCTTTTTAATTCCTCTACTGTTTCCTTTTGATCCACAACTACCACCAGCAAGTCATCTCTCTCATGCTCTACCTTTTTAACTCTCTCAATTAGAACATCCTTTTCATTTTTAACTCATTAATACAACAACTATGACTAGTAAATCATCTCTCTCATGCTCTACCCCTCCTAATTCCATAGTTAAAATATTTTTATCCTTGATAAGGTTATAGTAAGCATCAATCAGAATGTTTGCTAACGGTTGAAGCTTCTTTTGAGAGTAAGAGTTCAAATTTCTTTGAACGTCTAGAAAGTTTACCTCATCGTCATCATCATCTTCATCCTCGTTAGATTTTGCCATTAGGGAAAAGATGGAGTCATATTCAGCTGCTTTACTTTCAACGGCCATCATGGAAGTGTCACTTGTTTATCATCTCCCTCAGATTTACTAGAGGAATCTCCCCATGCAGCACGAGCTTGTTTTACAATATTGTCAGCGACATCTTTTCTCTTGAATTTTCTGTAAGGAACCGGGTTCCTCTTAGTCGTCTTGTCTATGTTGTGCTTGTACTGGTTTTCCTGTCAGAAACCAGGTTTTTCTCCTTTTTGGGTTTTCTTCTTTCATGGTTCTTCTTTTTCTTCATTTCAGAGGTATTTAGATTTCCAATGAGTTCGTCAGTAATCAACTTTTGAAGATCTTTTGACTCTGTGATAGCATTGACTTTACTCTCCCAAGAATCAGGTAATACACTGAGTATTTTCCTGACCAATTTGTTCCTTGGAATGATCTTTCCTAGAGAGTATAGCTTGTTGATGATGGAAGTGAAGCGAGTATGCATGTCCTGAATGGACTCATCATCCTTCATCTTGAAGATTTCATACTCAGTAGTGAGCATGTCAATCTTTGATTGCTTGACTTGAGTTGTTCCTTCATGTGCGGTTTGAAGAGCCTCCCAGATCTCCTTGGCAGATTGACAAGATGAAATTTTGTTATACTCATCTTGTCCGATACCACAGACGAGGATCTTTTTTGCTCGAAAGTTTTTCTCTACAGCTTTGCACTCGGCATCATTGTACTCCTTCTTGTCTCTGGAATATCACTGCTGTCTCGCCAATGGTCTTCATAGGGATGAAGGGTCTATCAAAAATAACATCCTAAAGCTCCAAATCTTCAGCCATAATAAAATCATGTATCCTTGTCTTCCACCATCCGTAGTATTGTCCATTGAATCATGGTGGTTTGTAGGTTGATTGACCTTCTTCAAAGTTTGGTGGAGTAGCCATGTGGATCCTTTCTAGGTGTTAGCCTTATAGAAAGAACCCGCTCTAATACCAATTGATGTAAACTAAGAGTCCACCAAACTGTATAGAGAACCTGGTTCTCTATCAGTTCCCATAGAACACACACACAGAGCAGTAAGTAAATGACACAATAGTATTTTACGTGAAACCCATCTCACGGGATTAAAAACCATGACCTACACTCGTAGGATTTCAACTTCACTAACCGAGCAACTTTAGATTACAACCTATTGTAACCTAGGAATTAAACTCTTAATCTCTCAACTACTTGAAATAACTCTATTGCAAGCTTCTTTTTAATAACTCTATTACAAAGCTCACCACTTTGACTAACTCTATTCAAACACAAACACACGATTTATGATTTACAGAAGATATCCTACAAGATGCTTCTAACTAAGCTGAGTAGGAATTACAAGTGAATAACAATACAAAGATACAACAATACTAAGGACACACGATAAACTCAGTGCTGGGATCTGGTCCGTTGTTTTGTTGCTACTTTGTTCTTCAAGCCTTGGAGTCAATGAAAGCGGCAACACACTTGAGAGAGACTGAATGATTTAGGGTTTGCAAGTGTATGTTTTTCCTTTTTCATGTTGGTAATATATAAGTAAGGTCATTGGGATGATGCAAGCAAGTATCCGGTACATAGCATGCTCCATAAAGGGACTGCTGCACTGTTACGTGTGCAGTGCAACAGTGCAACAACTTTAACAGCTGTAACTTGTACTGTGACCGAAGGAACTGATAGCCATCTGTTCCCTTAGCCGTTTCTTTGACTGATATTATTGAAACTTGTGTCAGACACGTGACTTGTTGTTTTGAGCACTATAATGCCGTGTAACAGATTCCATATATGATTCTCTTAAAAAGTTTATTAAATCTTGAAAATACAAAGCACATAACTTATCAGTAACTCTCCAACCATTGCTCTATCAAACATCGAGAATGAGACAAAAAATCCTCTTGGGGATTGCTTAAGCTTTGGATTCGACTGTTGTTCTACATTTTGGTTGGAAATTGAAGTGCTATTGTTGTAAATATAAGCATCATCTTGATATAAATTTGTTCTTGTTTTGTAACTAAGTCATTTGTTGCTTGTATAACTCTAGTGACACGTTTGCAATGGATCTATTGCATCGATTTGGGGTCCTTCTAGTCTACTTGCACCGATTTGGGGTCCTTCTAGTCTACTTGTTTCACGATACACTTTTTGCAATTGTTTCCTTGCAACATGTAAACAATCATTGTATTAGGCGTATCTATTGCAATAGTTTCTTATTATCTATTACAATAGTTAGTATAGTCAAATGAATTACAACTCGGTACGCTATCATTTTATGCCAGGGTTAGAGATAATACTGCAACAACTTAAATGTGTAATTGCAACGGTCTTTATTGCTATTGAAATTACGCCAGGGTTAGAGATAATATTGCGACAATTTAAATGAGTAATTGCAACAGTCTTTATTGCCATTGAAACAGTTTTATGATACTATTGCAACTATCTAATAGCTAGTTTGGTCAAGCTTCTCTACATATCGAAGAATTACTTTTAAAAAAATAGTATTTTTTTAAAAAAAATTGAAATGTTTGGCCAAGCTTTTGAAAGAAAACAAAGTGCTTTTGAGGAGAAGCAGAAGCAGCTTGAAGAAGCAGAAAAAAGTAGCTTCTTCTCAAAAGCATTTTTAAGAAAAATACACTTGGAAGTACTTTTTAAAAGCTTGACCAAATACTAACTGTTGTTTAGAAGTATTTTTCAAATTAATTAGCAAAATTCAAATTGTTTCTCATCAAAAATACTTTTGAGAAAAGCACTTCTCAAAATAAGTAGAGTTTAGAAGTTTGGCCAAACAAACTATAACAGGGACAACCCTTCCATAAAGCAGGTAAAGCAACTGTTTTAGGCCCCATATTTGTGGGGCCCATTTTTTTTATACCTAATAGGCTATATATAAGTTAAAAAAATTATGTGAAGTGAAAAAGTTTGATTTCTTTCTTTAACAAATATAAAGACAAAAGATTTGTAACTACTATGATTTCTGTCAAGAAAATTGCATTTGAAATGAATATCGTATCCCAATTTCATAAAAAACGTGTTATATATAGAAAAAACAATCTGAGGAGAATGTTGATAATGAAATCTCAAAATCTCTCGAAGAGTCCGTTAGAGTTGATTATTTTTTATACATACCCTCTCTGGTCCATAATAAGTGACTTTTTGACATTTGGCACACCCCTTAAGAAAATACTGACTTCTAGAGCAAAAAGGATTTGTTACTAAATTATCCTTAGTTAAAACTTATATGTTGTTAACTTGACACATTGAGATATGTTAAGTGCAAGTTTTAGAGAAATAAAGTTAAATCCTTCTCGATTATATAAAAGGACACTTATTTTGGACCAAATTAAAAGCCAAAACGTCACTTATTATGGACTAGAGAGAGCAATAGACAAGTTTATTTTTTCACTACAAAAAAGACTTGAACAATTAGAAGCATATAAAAATATTATTAATTTTCTATTTAGCGGTAAAAACTGATATCACTAGATGATGGAAAATTGAAAAAATATTATTTTGATCTTGAATGTTCCTTAAAGCATAATAATCAACCTGATTTTGATAGTCTAGATTTATTTCTGAGTTAAAAGTGTTAAATAAAATAATACAATTAGAAGATAACAGTTTAATTGATTTACTCAATGAAATAAAAGAAGATTTGATTCTTTTCCAAATGCCTATATTACTTATAGAATCATGTTAATAACTACCGTTGCTTCAGCGGAAAGAAATGTTTAAAATTAAAATTGATAAAAACTTACCTAAGATCAACAATGTCTCAAGAAAGATTAAATGAATTAGCTATATTGTCAATTGAGAAAAACTTATTAGGAGAAATTGATTATTAAAAATTATTAATAATTTTGCATTTAAAAAAATAGACTTCAAATAAAAATAAAATATTATTTTTATAATAAAAAATTAAAGCCCCTCGTAAAATTTGGCTATAGACCATTAAATTCGTTGGGCCGCCCCTAAACTATAAATAGGCTATTGTAACCCGTTCAAGAAAACTGCTGCAACGACTTTTATTTCATTGTGCAACATTAATATTTTAGAAAAGAATATGATATTTTTAATTCATTTAGTTTTGCTTTACAGAAAGAAGCTCTTAAATATTGTGATAAATAATATTCCACCCGTTTTAAGAATATTGTCTTAATTTGACTTGGTACAAACGTTAATAAAGAAGGAAATTTTTTTGAAACTTGTGCTCTAAAATCTGTCATAGCATTTATATGGCTGTAAATGCTTCTTATTAAAGAAAGATTGAAAAATGTCAATTTTTTAAAACAGGCTAGTTGTTACGATCCAAAACTTAGCCCGTCGTGATGGCGTCTAAACTGGTACTAGGTTTGCCGACACCTCAAAATATTTCCAACACTTTTAAGTGAAAAATGAAATAAGACAGGTTTAAATAATTAAATCTCTCATAAACTGGATAGAAAGTCAAAACTCAATACGGAAATTCCCAAAACCAGGGTGTCACTGAGTACATGAGCGTCTATACAACACAAGTCTGAAAACACTGTCTATCAAAAACTGAAACTAAATACATAGAGCTGAAAGACAGGGAGGGAGAGTCAAAGTCTGCGAACGTCGGGCAACTACCTCAAAATCTCCGAATGATCAAGCTGCTCAGATAATCAGCACCCACCATGTCCGGAAACACCTGTATTTGCACATAAAGTGCAGGGTGTAGCGTGAGTACAACTAACTCAGTAAGTAACAAGACTAACTATTGGACTGAAAGTAGTGACGAGTTTCACGGAGACAGTTCAATTACAGAAAATACAATGCAGGAAAATAGGCATGCTTTCAAGTTCGACATTTGAAACCAAAACAGTTATTCATGTCAAGTTCAATTGTAACAGGATGTAGTATTTCTCATAAACTACTACACAGTGATATATGCCAACTGAAATACACAGTAATAAAATCAAGTGCATGTTCTCATAGTAACAGTCACTTAGTCCTCCCATCCATTCCAACCTTACAGTAACAGTCACTCAGTCCTCCCATCCACTCTAACCTCACAGTCACTCATTCCTCACAGTCACTCGGCACTCGCACTCAGTAGGTACTTGCGCTCACTATGGGTGAGCAGACTCCGGAGGGGCTCCTTCAGCCCAAGCACTATAATAAGCTAATCGTGGCATAGATCAATAAAACATGCTGCGGCGTGCAGCCCGATCCCAATAAATATCCACACCATCAGGCCCTCGGCCTCACTCAGTCATCAATCTCTCCAGTCTCTCGGACTTTCAATAATCATGATAATTAGCCCAAACAACGATGATATAATGTATCAATAAAGAACAACAGTGACTGAGATATAATATGCGAGTAAAAACTGTGACTGAGTACAGAGTGGCAATTTAACAGATAATTCAACATGTAACACGACCTCTGTGGGTCCCTACAGTATCAACTCATAGCCTACGCATGATTTCTAACATGATTTGTAGCTCAATTTCTATAACATATGGAGAATATACAGATACCAACAGATTATACAACTATATAGTTCCATGGAATTGACCAAGTCACAATTACTATGGTGCACACCCACATACCCGTTACCTAGCGTGTGATTCACCTCAAAACCAATCACATGACACAAAATTCGGGGTTTCATACCCTCATAACCAAGTTTAGAATGGTTACTTACCTCAAACCGTGCAAATATCTACTCTAACACGCCCTTGCCTCACGAATCGGCCTCCAAATGCCTTGAATCTAACCACAAACAGTTCGATGAAATCAACACGGGCTAAAGGAATCAATTCCATAAGAAAATACTATGTTATTAATCAAAAGTCAAAAGTCGACTCAAAAGCCGGCCTCGGTCTCACGTCTCGGAATCCAATAAAAGTCACAAAATCTGGAAGCCCATTCAACCACGACTCCAACCATACCAAATTTACCATAATTCAACACCAAATCGACACCCAAATTCTCAATTTATACTCTTCAAATCCCTAGCCTCAACTCCTAAAATTACACCTCAAAATCACACAATCTAGGTGGAGAATTCAATAGGGAAACAAAATTATTGAATAAATTTAACCACAAATGACTTACTTCAAGAAACTCCTCGAAAATCCTCTAAAAATTAGCCTATCCCAAGCTTCAAATGTCAAAAATAAGGAAAATCTCGGAAACCCTCGAATTTAAACACTGCCCAGTGCTTTCGCACCTACGGGCCAAATATCTGCACCTGCGGAACCGCTTTTTGAGATAGAATTTCCGCTTCTGCGGAAGCCACTTAAGTCCACAGGGTCTGCACCTGCGGAAGCGCTTCTGCGGCCCATGATCCGCTTCTGCGAAAACAGCCTACACCCCCTTCTCCGCATCTGCCGAGCCTTGTTCACACCTGCGGGCTCACAGATGCGGATGACCCCTCGCACCTGCGTCCTATCCCAGGCCAGCCCAGCTCCACACCTGCGCAACATTAGCCGCACCTGCGGCCAAGACCCTTGCATGTGCGATCACACTAGAAGGCTCCTATCTTCAGCAATGCTCTAAGTGTCATTTCGATCCGTTAACCATCCGAAATCAACCCGAGGTCTCCGGGACCTCAGCCAAACACACCAACAAGTCCTAAAACACGATACGAACTTAGTCGAGCCCTCAAATCATATCAAACAACATGAAAAACATGAATCGCACCCCAATTCAAGCTTATTGAAACTAAGAAATTTCAACTTCTACAAACGACGCCGAAACCTATCAAATTACGTCCGATTGACCTTAAATTTTGTACACAAGTCACAAATGGTACCACGGACCTACTCCAACTCCCGGAATCCCATTCCGGGCCCAATATCCAGAAAGTCCATTCTCGGTCAAACCTCTAAATTTCCAATTTTCGCCATTTTAAGCTTAATTCAACTATGGACCCCCAATTCACAATCCGGACACACTCCTAAGTCCAAAATCATCCAACGGAGCTGTCGGAACCATCAAAACTCTATTCCGGAGTCATTTACACATAAGTCAACATCCGGTCAACCTTTTCAACATAAGTTTTCAACCTTGAGACTAAGTGTCTCAATTCATACCGAAACCTCTCCGGATCCGAACCAACTATCCCGGCAAGTCACATAACAACACCTAAGCAGTGAATTAACAGTAAATGGGGGAAACGGAGCCACAACTCTTAAAACGACCGGCCGGATCGTTACACTAATAAGAAAATAATGCCAATCTCTTTTAAATCGAGTGAGTAGTTAACTCACAGTTGGACCATAAAGCCAACATAATTGTCGGCCTCCTACAAAATTAATGGCAAACCTAGAAATTTATTTTATGTTTAATTTTTTATAGCTTAGGGATCAATTAAGGATTTTGATGTAATTAATAGTATAAGATTCCACAACTCCACGAAGATTATCTAAAGATTTATTAGTGATGTTTTCATTTTTTCATTAATCACAAAAGATCAAAAAATGGGAACAAAACAGTATACTCGATTTCATGTTCTGTATTTGTGACTATTTTCCATTAGGAAGTTGGAATACCGTATATATTGCGGTAAAATCATCGAATTGTATTTGTGACTATTTTATATTAAGAAGGTCACTCAACTTGTAGTAGCATTGTGGTAAAATCATCAAACATAGTTTTCTAGCCACAAAATTACAACTTTCATTTTATTTTAATTCAATATCATTCTTGTCATTTTCTGGCCAACTTCACCGAAAATCTCAATAATTTCATTAAAAAATATTATTTTAAAGTAAAAGAGATCTATGATCCAAATAACTTAGGAAAATTTGTCCAAGTATACAATCGAAGGATTTGCAGCCTTATTCTATATTTGTACCACCTTTTAACTTGTATTTTATTTTTAAAAGTTATCGATTTGATAGCGAGCTGAGAAAAAATCCGTAATAATATGACAATTATACCCCTAACAAAAGATATAAAACCTGCATAAGGCATTAATCGCGTGATCTGCAACCTCATTCGTGAAAAAATCTCCCCCATCACTCCATCCCTCGTCAAAGATCTCCTTCAACCCCGGTCGAAGATCTCCTCTCCTCTCAAGTTTTCATCTAAGAAGCTTTATCAAAAACCAGAACCTTGAACTAGATTCATCTTCAGATTCAAAATTACAAAAACAATATAAGTATTGCAATTCATCTTCAGATTTCGCATTAGTTTGTGCAACTGATTGAGCTCCATGATATATGTTTCTGCAATTATTTTCGTAATTCGTAGTCAAGAAAGTTAAAATTAAACGCTTCAAATTGTGTTTCCCTTCCAGTAAGCACGGCAGTTAAACCATTCTCCAAACTCATAATATCTTTCCCCTAATTTTGTACGTATTGCAACAAGCGTTGAAGGTGCTTTACGAGTTCTAGGTGCTTCAGGTACTTTCACGACCCAATTCCGTACTAGGTCGAAACTGCACCTAACGCCGCAGTTAGGCAAGCTTACAAGCAAAACTACTATTTATTTACCCTTTTTTCAACATGTTTTTAATTACACTAAATTTCATGCAACTGTGATAAGTCTTTTTAAACAAAATATCAACACCATAAGTACATAGTCTGCGGTGATAGAAATGACAAGTACAACAGTACATAAGTGCTACAATTCCCCAAAATTCGGCGTCACAAGTACATGAGCAATCTAGAGAATATACAAAACTACTAAAACTATTGTCCTAAAGTAATAGACAGGAATAGGAAATAAGATTGAAGGAGACTCCGGTGCTACGGATTGAAGCAAGGTAAGCAGCTCACCCCTAAATCTGCGTAGATGATCTGCTACGCGCCCCCGTGATCACTGGTGGAACCTGTCTCAGTACCTGCACATCAGTGCGAACTGCAGCGTGAGTACGGAGAACAACGCGTACCCAGTAAGTATCTAGTCTAACCTTGAAGAAGTAGTGACGAGGGGTCGACTTGACACTTACTAGAGGTCAATAATAATAATATTGACACTTACTAAAAATGCATAAAGTAGACATGGTGAGCATACAATAGTTATATATGAGATAAATAAAAGCAACTACGATAAATGCATCACGAGTCCGTAACACATCACCAACATCTCATAAGTGGCCGTGAAGGCACTAACTCAATATCCAAATTGGAACCCGTTTTAATTATTAAGCACGAAGTTGCCGAGGCAAACGATCCGATCCCATAAGAATAGTGTTACCGTCATACTGCCAAGATGAATGGCCCGATCCCATAAGAGTGGTGTTACCATACTGCCAAGGCGAATGGCCTGATCCCATAAGAGTGGTGTTATCATACAGCGAAGGTGAACAGCCGATCACATAAGAGTGGTGTTATCATACTGCCGAGGCGAATGGCTCGATCCCATAAGAGTAGAGAAGTTTACCTCGCTCGCGGAAGTACTTGCGAGACGAGAAGATATGGACATTTCATAGTTATTAAGTGTTCCTCAATTTTCTGAAATAAGAAGGCTAAGTCGATAGTTGCAACATTAGATCCCTCGTGTCAGCTCTATTCGAGATGGTTAATACGCATGATAAACACAACAGTACAATTAAAAGCATGATGTGGATCTAGTTCTACCCGGACATAGCATGAAATATAGCTACACGCGGACTCTCGTCACCTCGTGTGAATGTAGCTTCCCACACAAGTAATACATAACAGAGATACACCTAAGGGGATGAGTTCCCTCTTACAAGGTTAGGCTAGATACTTACCTCGTTTCCAAACTCACTTCCGGTCCACTAATCTGCTCTAAAAGCACCAAGTCGATGCCAAACAATCTGAAACTAGTCAAATATTATATAATTTAATCAATATATACTCAAAAGTTCATAATTTAGCTATTAGAGTAATTACCCAATCCAAATTGAAAGATTCTTAAAATTCGCCCAGGGGCCCAAGGGCCCGAATTCCGAAAATTTTCGAAGATAATTATTACTCATAGCCTCACAAATTCAAATATATAATTTTTACTTCCATAACCAATTTTGTATTCAAATCCCGTTCTTACAAAAATCCTAGGTTCTTCACAAATCCCACAAGCTTTCACAGTCTTTCCATATTTAATCTACTTAACACCGGCAAAATTAACTTGAAAATGGGTGGGAGTTACTTACCTTAGGATATTGATAAGAATCCCCCTCAAATGTGCTCTCAAAATCTCCCAAGACTAAATGAAAATGTGAGGAAAAAAGTCTAAGTCCCACAATAAAATCCCTCACTACCCCAGCGATTTTCGCACCTCCGATCAAAACAGTCGCACCTGCGAAAAAATCCTCGCAGGTGTGGTCCTTGCCCAAGCCAGCTCCCCTCGCTTCTGTGGACTAAGTCTCGCTTCTGCGAAGCCGCTTCTGCGGAAAGGCTGGTCGTAATAGCGAACCCAAGCCTGGCTTGCCTTCTTTCGCATCTACGATCCATGCTGAATAGCTAGCGGGCGGTAAGTACTCTCTGGAATGGCACTAAAACAGGGTCATGCTGGAGCACCCCGAGCAGGCGGCGGTGTTGATTGCATGAGCCTGCTGGGCTGACCCCTCATGAACTGACCTCTGCCCTCAGGTGAGGCACCACTGAATCCTCCAAACTGTCAATGCCGCTTGTCCCTCGGCACAAACTCTCCAGTACGAAATACGCTCGATCCTCTGAGCTATATCCACAACCTAAAGAAAAGAAATCCCCATCTCTGCCTCATGGGCCATAGGTACCTGAATCTCAGGGTGCAGACCTGCAATGAACCTCCGCACCCTCTCTGCATCTATGGGTAGTATAATATCTGCATGGCAAGACAAGTTAGTGAATCTTTCCTCATAATCAGTGACAGACATGTGACCCTGACGGAGTCGCTCAAACTAACCCCGAAGCTCCTCTCTCTCAGAAGGTGGTATATACTTCTCCAAGAACAGATGTGTAAACTAATCCTAAGTCAAGGGAGGTGAACCTATGGGCCTGCTAAGAATATAAGCCCGCCACCATCTACGGGCCTTGCCCTCAAACTGAAAAGTGGTGAAGTCCACGCCTTGGGACTCTAACATCCCCATGTTCCGGAGCCTATCCTTGCACCAGTCAATGAAATCCTGGGGGTCCTCTGACCACTCACCCCCAAAGTAGGGTGCCGAAGCCTAGTCCATCTGTCCCTCCGCTTCTGCTAATCATCGGTCACGACTGGTACAACCTCTAGCATAGCTGCTGCAACAGGCTGGGCTCCGCCTACAGTAGTGTATCTGGGGTCTAATAAACGGCAGTGGCATGCCCTGGAGCCTGAGTGGTAGGGGTATGCACTCCCCCTCCCGCCTGAGATATGGTAGGGTCCACTAGAAATAAATCAGCCTGTATGATAGAGTCCATGAACCGCAGCATACGGCCCATGACCTCCTGGAATTTTGGCACAATCATGAAATCTTCTTGGGTTGGCACATCTGGCGCCTCAGCCTGCTCCTCAACAACAGGATCCTCCAATGGATCCACAGGTGGCACAATAGGAGCAACCTTAGGGCGCCTTTGTCCTCTGACTGGAGCTAGAGCCCTCCCCCGTTCTCTGCCTCGGCCTCTAGCAACGGGAGGAGGAGCCCCTCGACCGCCTGGTACATCCACCGCGTGCGTTCTCAACATCTGTGAGAGATCAAATAAAAAGACACTTAGTATAATATCAACTGCACAATAGGAGATGAAGAAAGAGCAGTTTCCTAACACCCTATGGCCTCTCGAAGATAAGCACGAATGTCTCTGCACCGATCCGCAAGACTCTACTAGGTCTGCTGATGACTCGTGAGACCTATGTGAACCTAAAACTCTGATACCAAGCTGTCACGACCCAATTCAGTACTAGGTCAAGACTGCACCTAACACCGCCGTTAGGCAAGCCCACAATCGAAACTACTATTTATTTACCCCCTTTTCAACATGTTTTTAATTACACTAAATTTCATGCAACTGTGATAAGTCTTTTTAAAAAAAATATCAACATCATAAGTACATAGTATGCGATGATAGAAATGACAAGTACAACAGTACATAAGTGCTACAGATCCCCAAAACTTGGCGTCACAAGTACAAGAGCAATCTAGAGAATATACAAAACTACTAAAACTATTGTCCGAAAGTAATAGACAAGAATAGTAAATAAGATGGAAGGAGTTTATGGTGCTGCAGATCGTAGCAAGGTAAGAAGCTCACTCTTAAGTCTCCATAGATGATCGGCTGCGCGCCCGCGTGACCACTGGTGGAACCTGTCTCAGTTGCTGCACATCAGTGCCGAAGTGTAGTGTGAGTACGGAGAACAACACATACCTAGTAAGTATCTAGTCTAACCTCAAAGAAGTAGTGACGGGGGGTCGACTTGACACTTACTAGAGGTCAATAATAATAATAAAAGAGCATAAAGTAGACATGGTGAGCATATAACAGGTATCAATGAGGCAAATAAAAGCAACTACAATAAATACGTCAGGATTCTTTAACACATCACCAACATCACATAACTGGCTGTAAAGGCACGAACTCAATTATCCATACTGGAACCCGTTTTGATTACTAAGCACGAAGTTGCCGAAGCGAATGGTCTGATCCCATCAAAATAGTGTTACCATCAAACTGCCAAGGCGAGCGGGCCGATCCCATAAGAGTACCATACTGCCGAGGCGAGCGGGCCAATCCCATAAGAGTACCATACTGCCGAGGCGAACGGTCCGACCACATAAGAGTTTTGTTATCATATTGCCGAGGCGAACTACCCGATCCCATAAGAGTGGTGTTATCATAGTGCCCAGGTGAACGACCCGATCCCATAAGAGTAGAGAAATTTACCTCGCTCGCGGAAGTACTTGCGACGAGAAGATATGGACATTTCATGGTTATTAAGTGTTCCTCAATTTTCCGAAATAAGGAGGATAAATCGATAATTGCAACTTTAGATCCCTAGTCTCAGCTCTATTCAAGATGGTTAATACGCATGATAAACACAACAGTACAATTAAAAGTGGATCTAAGTCCACCAGGACATATAATGGAATATAGCTACGCATGGACTCTCGTCACCTCGTGCGTACGTATCTCCCCACACAAGTAATACACAACAAAGATACACCTAAAGGGATGAGTTCCCTCTTACAAGTTAGGCAAGAGACTTATTGATGTTTAGCATAAAGTATAAATATTTTTATGTATATCGCTTCATATTTGACTCTTGTTTCGTGAAAGTGGGATGTTAAATGCTACGATTCATATTAATTTGAAATATTTTTATCTGTAGGAATGAGACGGGAGCAATTGGGGGCAAAATGCGCAAGAATTGAGTCAAAACGGGACAAAATCGGACAAGGTGCGCATTTGGGTGCCACAGGCAGCGCCTGGCGCCACCTGTGGCGCTGGAGACAGAGGGCTTTCTGGGAGTAGCGCCCTGGTAGGCGCCTGGCGCTACCCAGGGTGCCGATGATGCAAAGTTGTCCAATTTCGCCTGGGACAAGGTTATTTTCGGCCCTAGACCTATCCAACACGTATAAAAGGAAGACTAAACCTAATTTTGAAGGGAGAGACGCCACTTTTGGAGCAAAAACACACAACGGAATTGTGAGGAAGCAAGAGTTCTCAGTTTCTTCAATCTTTTCTAGTATTTTACAATTGTTTCAAGACTTATGCTATTTTGTGATTATATCATGAGTGGCTAAACACCCATTGTTCTGGGCTTGTGATTAGCCATGAATATTGTTGTTTGATATTAACTTTACCTTGATTATAATTCACTAATATATGGTTGTTTCTTCAATTCTATGTTTAATTACTTAATTGTCTGGCCAGCAGTTAGGTTATATCTACTATCTATGCTATGCTTGGGAAAGCCGTGTTTAGATTAGAGAAGAGTTAAAGAGAGCATGATCTTAACTCTTAGGGGGAGCGGATTTGTGGTTAGGATAGGAATATACCTAATCACCGTGCTTAATTAAATATCATGATCTTATTATGTTCTTAATAGGTTGATTCCATAGGAATATAGGTGTTAATCTATTGAGAATAGGCGAGTAGTACTTCGGGAAAAGGCTATGAGAATCTTTATCGATTAATTAGCAACCATGAGTGAATTATACGAAAGGGAGAGTTAATTTGAACACAATACGATTGGTAAATTAATCACAACCCTGGAATACTTGTTTCTATTGAGTAAATAACAATCAATTAGTTATTTGATAATTTAGTTATAACTTAGAGTTGTAGTTTAGCATAATCAACTATTGAACTTGAATTTTGCTTGACTGAATAACAATATTAGTGTGTTAGTAAGTAGTTGATAAAAGTCTCTGTGGGTACGATATCTGGACTCAAAATCCTATATTACTTTTCGGCCACGTATACTTGCGTGTGCGTTAGGGAACAACAAGTTTTTGGCGCCGTTGCCGGGGACTTAAAAATTAGCTACTTTACCGACTTAAGCTTTTATTAGTTATTTGTTCAAGTTTTACTTATCAGTTTACGTTGTTTGTGTTGATGCAGGCTCATCTCTTGAATGCGAAGGAGTATAAGCGCAAACAATCTTCTTTCTTTTGATCCTGAAATTGAACGGACACTTCACAGAGTGAGGAGAGAGGTCGAAGCTAGAACTAGAATAGAAAGAGAATTGGACATCGTTGTTTAACCACAGGCAATAGGGATGGCAGGTAATGCAGAGTGTGGGGTGGTAGAAGCTGCAAGGCCCAATCTTGCTAATATGACTCAGGCTATTGTGAAACCTGAGATCACTGGGCATTTTGAACTCAAACCGTACATAGTACAGCTGATTCAGTCCACAGGGCAATATGTGGGTCTATCTCATGAAGATCCGCAAAGGCACATTCAAAATTTCTTGGAAATTATGAATACCTACAATTATCCGAATGTTTCCAAGGATTATGTCAGGCTGACACTGTTTCCCTTTTCACTGCTGGGAGAAGCGAAGGAATGGTTGCAGAAAGAGCCCTCAAACTCAATCCACACTTGGGACGATCTAGCAAGGAAATTCTTAATCAAATTTTTTCCCACCAAAAAGACAAAGTCATTGAGAAGTCAAATTCTTGGGTTCGAACAAAGGGATGGAGAAACACTTCGTCAAGCCTGGGAAAGATACAAGAAGCTGCTTTGAGATTGCCCGCTCATTGTCCGACTGATGAGGTATTGGGACATACTTTTGTTGATGGATTAGATAAGTCCTCAAAGATGAATCTTGACTCAGCTTATGGAGGTAGTTGCATGGTGAAACCATATAGCGAAATCCAACTCTTGCTGAATAACTTCACTGCTAATGATCATAACTGGAAAGGAGATGGCGATTCACGCAAGGCAATTAAACAGAATGCAGCCGGGTTGATTGAGCTTGATGACTTCTTGGCCATGAGAGTTGATATGGAAAAACTGGCAAACCAAATGAACAGAATGAAAATGCAACAGGTACAACAGAGGCAACAGGTACAACATATGTCTCTGTGCTGCGAACTATGTGGTGACAGCCATATGAGTGACATGTGCCCTACGAATCCAGAATCTATATATTATGTGGGACAGCAGAGCAGGGGGCTATGAATTAGAATGCCCAATATGGGAACACTTATAACTCGAATTGGAGGAATCATCCCAACTTCTTATGGGGTGGAAATCAGCAGAATCAGAATCATTATAGACCCTAAGGAAATTCAATCAACCTCAGAAGCAACCTCAATAGGTAGAAGAGAACGCAAATGAACTGTTGAAGCAGTTGGTGCTTGACAATAAACAGTTCAGGACCGAATATCAAGCCCTCACTACAACAGTGAGAAATTTGGAGCGACAAATGGGACAGCTTGCCGGTGTTCAAAACACTAGACCAGCTGGAGCTCTTCCAAGTGACACTGAAGCAAATCTTATGGCAGCCCTTAATGCCGTGTCGTTGAGGAACGGTAGACAACTAGAAGAAGTTGAATCTAAAAAGAGGAAACATGTGACTTTTAATGAGAAGCCAACCACTATATAGCCAACACCAGAAAAAGCTAAGGAGCTAGAGAAGCCAGCTGGAGAGGTGGTGGCTGAGCAACCCCCACAATTGGTTGCAAGGCCACCACCTCTATTCCCTCAAAGATTGCAGAAATTAAGGGATAATGACGCATATAAAAAGTTCCTTGATATCTTGAAGCAGGTACAAATTAATATTCCATTGGTTGACATCTTACAAGAAGTACCCAAATATGCAAAGTACATCAAGGATATTGTGGCAAATAAAAGAAGGCTAACCGAGTTCGAGACAGTGGCACTCACTGAGGAGTGCAGTTCCAGAATTCAAGGTAAGTTGCCTTAGAAATTGAAGGATCCAGGTAGTTTCACTATCCAAATCTCGATTGGGAAACATGCTGTTGAGTGAGCTTTATGTGATCTTGGAGCAAGCATAAATCTGATGCCGCTATCAGTGTTTAGATAGTTGGGGTTGGGTGATCCATGCCTAACAACAGTTATCTTACAGTTTGGCTGATTGCTCCCTTGCTCATCCTGAGGGAGTGATTGAAGATGTACTAGTCCAAGTGGGTTCTTTCATATTCCCTGCTGATTTTATCATCCTGGATTACGAGCCCGATCAGGAAGTCCCAGTTATTTTGGGGCGTCCATTCTAAGCCACGGGCCGAGCTATTATTGATGTTTGTGAAGGGAAGATGACGATGAGAGTAGGTGACCGAGTAGAGGTATTCAATGTTTATAAAGCACTCAGGTTGCCAACCCACTACGAAGAATTATCCATGATCTCTGTGGTGGAGAGTGACTCCACATCATTAGTGCCTTACATGAGCCCTGTAGATCCTGTTGAACGAGTATTGATTGGGGATGTGGAAAATAATGAAGATGAAATGATGGGAGAAATTGAGCAAGTACTGGATATGTCCTGCAGTTATGTCCAGGGGTTCAGAAAATTTGAAGAATTGGAAAGACCTGTCACTCTGACCCTTCCCAGACCATCTATTGAGGAGGCTCCAAGGCTAGAACTCAAACCACTTCCAGCGCATCTGCGCTATGCTTATTTGGGGAACTCTGAGACACTGCCAGTGATTATTTCATCCAGCTTGACCAGCACTCAAGAAGAAAAATTGCTCAGAGTCCTCCGCAAGTATAAAAAGGCCATTGGGTGGACTATAGCTGACATCAAGGGTATTAGTCCATCATTTTCATGCATAAAATCTTTCTAGAGGACGGACACAGCCCCAGTGCGGAGCAGCAAAGGAGATTAAATCCCATTATGAAAGAGGTGGTAAAAAAGGAAGTAATCAAGTTGCTCGATGCAGGTATCATTTTTCCTATTTCTGATAGCAATTGGGTCAGCCTAGTTCAATGTGTGCCCAAAAAGGGAGAAATGACTGTAGTTGAGAACGAGAAGAATGAGCTAATCCCCACTCACACTGCTACGGGATGGAGAGTCTGCATCGATTATAGAAGGCTCAACAAGGCAACTCGCAAGGACGACTTCCCACTCCCATTCATCGATCAAATGCTAGATAGGTTAGCCGGGCATGAGTATTACTGCTTCCTTGATGGCTACTTAGGATTCAATTAGATTGTCATATGCCCAGAGGATCAGGAGAAGACTACTTTTACTTGCCCTTATGGCACTTTCGCCTTCAAGCGAATGCCATTTGGACTTTGTAATGCACCAGCCACTTTCCAGAGGTGTATGATGGCTATTTTCACTGACATGGTAGGAAAATTCATGGAAGTGTTTATGGATGATTTTTCAGTTTTTGGGTCTTCTTATGATGACTGCTTGAGGAATTTAAGCAAGGTGCTAGCCCGTTGTGAAGAAACAAATCTGGTGCTAAATTGGGAGAAGTGCCATTTTATGGTACAAGAAGGCATCGTGTTGGGTCACAAAATATCCAGGACCAGCATTGAAGTTGATAAAGCGAAGGTGGAGGCGGTTGAAAAATTACCTCCACCTATTTCGGTGAAGGGTGTTCGGAGTTTCTTAGGACACGCGGGTTTCTATAGGCGCTTTATTAAAGATTTTTCTAAAATTGCTACTCCTTTGTGCAGGCTGCTGGAAAAAGATGTAACTTTCAACTTTGATAATGCTTGCCTGAAGGCATTTGAAGAACTTAAAAAGAAGCTGGTGACTGCTCTCATTATCGTGGCACCAGATTGGTCCTTACCATTCGAACTTATGTGTGATGCAAGTGACCTTGCTATTGGGGCCGTGCTAGGCCAGAGGAAGGACAAGGTGTTTTATTCCATCTACTATGCGAGCAAGACTCTTGATGATGCACAGATGAATTACACCACCACGGAGAAGGAGCTGTTAGCAGTAGTGTGGGCCTTCGAGAAATTTCGGGCATACTTGGTGGGAACGAAAGTCATAGTCCATACCGATCATGTAGCAATCAGGTATTTGTTTACAAAAAAAGAATCTAAAGCTAGATTGATGTGCTGGGTTTTATTGTTGCAGGAATTTGATGTAGAAATACGAGATCGGAAGGGGACAGAGAACCAAGTAGCTGACCATCTATCCCGGTTGGAAAATCACGATCACGTAGAGGAGGATGGCCAAATTAATGAAGTATTCCTTGATGAGCAACTTTTTGTTATAACCCATGACTCTCCCCCATGGTACGCAGATTATGTGAATTATCTGGTAAGCGGGGTACTTCCTCCTGAAATCAAAGCTGAAGCTAGAAAGAGGTTTCTACATGATGTGAACTTCTTCCATTGGGATGAGCCCTACTTATTCAAGCAATGTGCTGATCAATTGATGAGGAGATCCATTCCTGAAGAGGAGGTGGAATTAGTATTGCATGATTGTCACGCATCACCTTATGGGGGCCATCATGGAGGAGATAGAACAGCTGCAAAGGTGCTACAATCCGGTCTCTTTTGGCCAACTTTATTCAAGGATGCCCATGCATTCGTTAAGAGGTGTGACCAATGTCAAAGAATGGGAACAATCACACGGAAGCATGAGATGCCTTTAAATAACATTCTAGAAGTTGAGCTTTTTGATGTTTGGGGGATAGATTTTATGGGGCCATTTCCACCGTCCAGAGGAAACAATTACATTTTGCTAGCAGTTGACTACGTGTCAAAATGGGTGGTGGAAATTATTTTGCCAACGAATGATGCAATGGTGGTAGCTGCGTACGTGAAAAAGAACATATTCTCGAGATTTGGGACTCTACGGGCTTTAATCAGTGATGAAGGGACTCATTTTTGCAATCGGTGTTTGAATAACCTTCTATCCAGATATGGAGTTCTCCACAGAGTTGCTACAGTGTATCATCCACAGACAAGTGGCCAAGCTGAGGTGTCAAACAGAGAGATCAAGCAAATATTAGAGAAGACGGTGAGTGTGAACAGGAAATATTGGGATTCAAAGTTGGATGATGCCCTCTAGGAATATAGGACAGCATATAAAACACCAATTGGAGCGTCCCCTTACAAGCTGGTTTATGGAAAAGCATGTCACCTACCCGTTGAACTGGAGCACAAGGCATACTGGGCAATTAAGAAGCTGAACATGGACCTTGAGGCAGCGGGCGTGAAAAGGCTTATGCAGTTGAATGAGTTAGATGAGTTCAGGCAGCACTCTTATGAAAATGCCAAATTATATAAAAAAAAAAAGACAAAAAGATGGCATGACAAGCATATCAAGCCGTGTCACTTTGAGCCAGGCCAACAAGTGTTATTATTCAACTTTAGATTACGGCTATTCCTTGGGAAGCTAAAATCGAGATGGTTAGGTCCGTTTGAGGTGGTGAGGGTCACTCCTTATGGTGCAATCGAGCTGCGAGCTTTAAATAGTGAGCGGAAATTCTTGGTGAATGGTCAGAGAGTTAAGCATTATTGGGGAGATCTGATTAATCGTGAGAAGACTAAGGTTGTACTCGCTAATGAGTAAGAAAGATGCTGAGTCATGCCGCGACGTTAAATCAGGCGCTTGTTGGGAGGCAACCCAACTTTTATCGCTTTCCTAGTTTAACTTCTTAATTTTTTTTTTTAGAATAGATAGTATTGCACTTTATTTATAGGTATAGAAATATTAGATGTAATGTTGTAGGACATGTAAATTGGGTTTATATAAGGCTCGGGGGATAGGGATGTTTAGTCAAAAAAAAAAATCTTCGGAAAACAGCGCCGGGCGCTGCAGGCAGTGAGCTCCAAGACCCCCAGCGCCACGGAGGGCACGAGGCGCCACCTGGGGGGGAGGGGGTCAGCTAAGTATTTAATTTTTTTTATCTATTTATTCTAAACACATACCCATTTAACCCGACCCAACCACCCGTTTACACTAATATTAACACCCATATTCTTTCCCAAACCCACCCAAATACAAACACACAACAAACAAAAAAACAAAAAAAACATTCTCTCTTCTTCTGCCAGCGTTCTTCTTCTCTTTATTCTTCACAAAAAGTTTTCAATTTTTCATCCTCTGTCTTCTCCATCTCCAGGTATGTTCTTTTTCCTCTCTTCTATGTTTTTAATTTGATTTCATTAGTAAGTATACAAACTCCCAACCCCAACACCACAAGTTCCCCGTAGTTTCATATAGTTTTCCACTTCTTCATGTAATTCTCTGGACACTTTTATGGTGGTGTGTTATTTGGGCAAAATTTGTATGCTTCATGTGTAGTCGGAGTAGTAAACTAGAATTCTCTCTACTTCGTTGAAAATCGGGAGGCACCATTGTTGAAATTTAAGAACACACTTCATGCCCACATTGTGTTTGTTTAAATGCCTGAGTGAAAATTTTTGTGCACCGGTGAAGTCTGAGTAACCGGATGCACTTGTATATGCATTTGGGCTAAGTGTGGGGAGTCTAGGGATGCTTTTACAAGTTGGGGATGTGGCTTTGATGCAACACGTTCGTACACCATTGCTTTTGTATGTTGTATGTTGTAGAATCTTGTAAGTTAGCATAATTTAGCATAATTTAGAATTTGTGAAAGGTGCCGACCTTATGCCTTTAGCTGCCCTTATTGAGTATTCACGTTGCCATGATCAATAATTATTGTGTCGCATAGGAAAGTCTTGAGTACCCATAGTTTTTGAGGTGCAACACTTGTATTTATGCCTTCGGTTTTAAGTGTGAGGTCAATTGACGACTTGCATGCCAACCTAAGGCATATGTCTTGAACCTTGCTCACATTCATGTTTACTTGTGTTGCAGGATACTATGGCTCATGATAACACTAGCAAAGTTAAAAGCATTGGAAAACCCTCCACCACATCGCCGGTGACCAAAAAGCGCAAACAGGGAGAAAGCTCTTCAAGGCCATTAAAAGGGAAACAGGTTGCCGAGGGGTCTCAGCAAGTGCAATCAAGGCCGAGGCCTCGTTTGGATTTGGTAGATGATGCTGCTATTGCTTGGCATCGAGACTTCGTGCCAACGGGAAGATACGTCTCTGAGATGGGAATTAATACCACAGCCTTAGAGAGGAAATTTCCGGATGTGCTTGCCAGATTGCAAGCCTTAAGGATGGACAAGTTCTTGGAATGCCCGGGGCCTGCAAACCTGAGCATGGTACGAGAGCTTTACGCGAACTGGAATTATCGCAGCTCCACCTCACATATCCAAGGAAAGGATGTGCGGATAGGCAGGGAGGATTTGTGCGACTATTTGGGGGTTGAGAATGTCGACCCAAGGAGACTCCAGCGCCTGATCCAAAGACCAAAATATGAGCTGATACGTCACACTCTATGTGGCATCGATTCTAATGTTAAGTGGCTACGGAAGCAGGGTAACATACATATCTCCATGGTTCGTGCAGATTTCAACAACACTACCAAGGTTTGGCAGAACTTTGTGCAGGCGAGACTAATGCCTGCAGAGCACCGCAGTGATTGTACTCGCGCTAGAGTGTGTCTCATCTTCTCCCTAATGACCGGCCAACCAATTAATGTCGCTGAGATCATTCTCAGTGAGATGGCCCACACCAAGTTTGGGTGACAGATTCGGCGATTCTTCTTCGGCAATCTACTGACTCAGTATATGAGGTCTCGCGGAGTGCCTGAGTACCCCGGACATGATGAGGTGGTGGAGGCGCCGACAGGGCTCATGGACATCACCTCGGTTTTGGAGACATCATCCAAACTCACCCCAGCTGCTCGAATGGAGCGAGAGGAGAACTTTAACAGGTATATCTATAACGCTTTGAACTTGCTCATGAGCAGGGCCGGCATGACCGACAAAGAGCGTATGCACTTGCGAGATGACTTATCCAGCGCATCCAAGGAGACGTTGGGGATTGCACCTGGTAGCCCTGTTCACCCGTCAGAGGACGCCAACACTGCCCAGGGTTCGGATACGGAGGATGAGGATGGCGATGGTGCTACAGGGCCGATGACTATGGTGCCCTTCGGAACGGATGCTGAGGATACCGGCACTGATTGACAGGGAGTTTCTTTTCACCCTACTCTCTTTTACATTTTTACTTGCATCGAGGGCTATGCATTGTTTAAGTGTGGGGTGGGAGAAATACATGTGTTGTGAGTGTATATTATGTATAAACTAGTTTTATTTTGGTTCTTTTAGTAGTTGTATTGTTATTATTTTTAGTGTATAAACTAACAATTTTTGAAAAAGCTCGGATTTTTCCCGACGATGGATCTTTTTCTTGAGGGATAAAATCTGATTAAAAACAATAAAAAGATTTTTATTTTTTTTAGGATAGTTAGATAGTATTCCTTGGTTTTTCTTAAGGCACCGGTTCTTTTCCAAGGATGTAGCTCAAACCGGGCGCTTTAATTTCTTGGTAGGAGTAGCTTAGGAAGAAACTAAGTCATTCTGAGATACTCATTGCCATGGTTGATGCTGGCACAGTAGGCTATGACATACATTCTGTTTTCCCGTTTATTTGAATTGCATTGTTAAGCCTAAGTAAAGTAAATAGCCTATTTTTGTGATGCCTTTTCTCAGTTGTTTGACTTGTATGCCACATAATGTAATATTGCTTAAATTTCTCAATTATGTGTGCTTGCTTGACTTGAGAGTTGAACAGAACCGTCTCGATTGAGTCATGTGCAATGTGTGAGTAAGGACTTGTGATTTTCTGTGCTATCTTGTGTAGTCTAGAACTTGCCCTGTGTGTTAATTGAAGCGAAATTGTAAGTTGGGCTAATCTAGGAGATGACGTAGGCATTTTCTTGCTTGATCATGGATGTGCTTGTCACATCGAAATAAAATTTTCCGTTGCTAGCCCCTTTGAGCCTATAGACCTTTTCTTTGGCACCCACATTACAAGCCATACCCCTATTTTGTTCTTAATTTGATCTTGATTGAACCTTTACCTCCTAAGGCACTTAGTCGCTAAAAGAAGTAAGGTTAGAGATTGGGGAGTAGTTTTTGAGTGGAACCATGGGAGGGCCTATTGGTGCACTAAAGTTCAAATCAAAAGTCACTAGCTGATGAGCTTTAATGTATGGAGTGTGTGAAAAAAAATGATAGTGAAAATATGTAGAAAACACTTCCAATGCTTATAGATTTGTGCTAGTGGAAATATAGAAGTGTTTAATTGAAAAAGAGGGCTATGTGTATGAGACAAGTGAATTGGTTGAGAAGAAAAAATGCTGGAATTGTGAATGTAGTGTATAAGAGTGCTTAGGAGGGTTAGTCACTATTCCTAAATATATCCTACCCGTCCCTTAGCCTACATTACAACCTTAAAAGTCCTAATTGATCCTAGTTGGCTAGCTTAAATTAGTAGAGATCTACACTACGGGCAAGCTTATGGTACGACCACGGGAAGCATATGAATTCTTTTTGAGAGCGAGCGAATTTTGTTCAATTGTGCGATATCTTTAATCTATGTTCACTCTTTTGTTTGTGGTAAGGGCACATGATCTCATGAATGATTGGTAATGTTGTAAATTTTCTTGTTGGGTAAGTGCATGAATTGAGAGTGCTTAGTAGTTGCAAGTCGACTCTTGAGGTTGGGTGGTGACGAATAGGTTAATGAAATATATTGAATTATTATACTTGGGTATGCTTAACGGGAAGAATGTGAATTTTTTGTGTGTTCATACTTTCGTGCCGGTGTTGATCATGGTTAAGGGTATAGTGTGTGGGTAAAAGTTGAGTACTCTCTTATTATATGAAGTTGTACGTAGTTGGGAGGTTGTTAGATAATCCCATTGCTCGAGGACGAGCAAGAGTCTAAGTGTGGGGTGTTGATGTTTAGTATAAAGTATATATTTTCTACGTATATCGCTTCATATTTGACTCTTGTTTCGTGAAAGTGGGATGTTAAGTTCTACGATTCATATTAATTTGAAGTGTTTTTATGTGCAGGAATGAGTCAGAAGCAATTGGGGGCAAAACACGCAAGAATTGAGCCAAAACAGGACAAAATCGGACAAGGTGCGCATTTGAGCGCCACAGGCAGCGCCTGGCGCCACCTGTGGCGCTGAAGACAGAGGGCTTTCTGGGAGCAGCGCCCTGGTAGGCGCCTGGCGCTACCCAAGGCGCCGATGACGCAAAGTTGTCCAATTTCGTCCCGGACAAGGTTATTTTCGGCCCTGGACCTACTCAACACGTATAAAAGGAAGACTATACCTAATTTTGAAGGGAGAGACGCCACTTTTGGAGCAAAACCACACAACGGAATCGTGAGGAAGCAAGAATTCTCTGTTTCTTCAATCTTTTCTAGTATTTTACAATTGATTCAAGACTTATGCTATTTTGTGATTATATCATGAGTGGCTAAACACCCATTGTTCTGGGGTTGTGATTAGCCATGAATATTGTTGTTTGATATTAACTTTACCTTGATTATAATTCACTAATATATGGTTGTTTCTTCAATTCTATGTTTAATTTCTTAATTGTCTGGCCAGCAGTTAGGTTCTACCTACTATCTATGCTATGCTTGGAAAAGCCGTGTTTAGATTAGAGAAGAGTTGAAAAGAGCATGATCTTAACCCTTAGGGGGAGTGGATTTGTTGTTAGGATAGGAATATACTTAATCACCGTGCTTAATTAAATATCGTGATCTTATTACGTTCTTAATAGGTTGATTCCATAAGAATATAGGTGTTAATCTATTGAGAATAGGCGAGTAGTACTTTGGGAGAAGGCTATGAGAATCTTTATCGATTAATTAGCAACCATGAGTGAATTATATGAAAGGGAGAGTTAATTTGAACACAATACGATTGGTAAATTAATCACAACCCTGTAATACTTGTTTCTATTGAGTAAATAACAATCAATTAGTTATTTGATAATTTAGTTATAACTTAGAGTTGTAGTTTAGCATAATCAACTATTGAACTTGAATTTTTCTTGACTGAATAACAATATTAGTGTGTTAGTAAGTAGTTGATATAAGTCCCTGTGGGTACGATATCTGGACTCAAAATCCTATATTACTTTTCGGCCACGTATACTTGCGTGTGCATTAGGGAGCAACACTTATCTCGTTTTCAAGCTCACTTCCGGTCCCCTAATCCGCTCTAAAAGCCCCAAGTTGATGCCGAACAATCCAAAACTAGTCAAATATTATATAATTTAATCAATATATGCTCAAAAGTTCATAATTTAGCTATGAGTAATTACCCAACCCAAATTGGAAGATTCTTAAAATTCGCCCCCAGACCCATGTGCCTGGATTTCGGAAATGTTTGAGCATAATTATTACCCATAGCCACACGAACTCAAATATATAATTTTTACTTAATTTCATAACCAATTTTGTGGTCGAATCCCATTTTTACCAAAACCCTAGGTTCTTCACAAATCCCAAGAGTTTTCACAATCTTTTCATGTTTAATCTACCTAAAACCCGCAAAATTAACTTGAAAATGGGTGGGAGTTACTTACCTTGGGATATTGATGAGAATCCCCCTCAAATGTGCTCCCAAAATCTCCCAAGACCAAATAAAAATGTGAGGAAAAAGGTCTAAGTCTCGCAATAAAAGCCCTCACTGCCCCAGCGATTTTCGTACCTGCGACCAGAACAATCGCACCTGCGGCTCCAGTTCTACGGAAAAATCCTCGCAGGTGCGGTCCTTGCCCAAGCCAGCTTGCCTCGCTTCTGCAGACTAAGTCTTGTTTTTGCAAGCCCACTTCTGCGGAAAGGATTGTCGCACCTGCGAACCCAAACCTGGTTAGCCTTCCTTGGCATCTGCGGTCCATTCATCGCAAAAGCGAGTCCGCTTCTGCGGAAACTTCTTCGCTTCTGCGGACCACTGGCAACCAACTCCCAGGCCGATTCTGCAATCACATGCTCACTTCTGCGAGCTTTCACCTGCAGCCAAATCCCGCATGTGCGAACGCACTAGAGCTGAAGCACTAGCAGTTTCCCCCAAGTTCAATTCCGAGTTTGATTCCAATCTGTTTTGCATCTGGGGCCCCCGGGACCCCATCCAATTACACTCACACATCCAACAATATAATACGGACCCACTCACATGATCGAAACACCAAAATAATATCTAAAATTACGAATCGAATGCCAAAACGCATGAATTCGACATGAAACTCAAAAACTTCTAAAAACACTTATGTGCGTCCGATTTCCTATCAAATCAACTCGGAATGACGTCAGATTTTACGTGCAGGTCTTATATCATCATATGGAACTATTCCCAGACTCGGAATCTCAAACGGAACTCGATAACACCAAAGTCTACTCCGAACCAAATTTTAAAGAACTTAGAAAACCTTCACTGCGCCAGCTTTCAATATTAAACGCTGAAACGCTCCTGGGTCATCCGAAACCCGATCCAAACACACGCCCAAGTCCAAAATCATCCTACAAACCTATTGGGATCATCAAATCTTGGTTCCGAGGTCGTTTACTCAAAATGTTGACCGAGGTCAAACTTAACCATTATAGGCTACTGCTAAGGAACTAAGTGTTCCGATTTCAACCCGAATCCTTCCAAACCCGAACTAACCATACCCGCAAGTCATAAAACAGTAGAAGCACATATGGAGAGTTAATTAGGGAACGGGGATTTAGAAAGAAAAATGACTGGTCGGGTCGGTATAGGTACATTAGTATCTTTAAGTGCTTTGGATTTCTTAGATGCCATCTGTTTTAAAAAAAAATATTAACTTTACTCGCATTTCATTTAAGATATAAAAAGTTAATAGGTGGAAAAAATAAATTTAGAACATTATGGCAGAAGTTATGTTTTACAGCCTTATAGCTTCGGACCAAATCAAAGAATCATTAAAAAACTTCATAACATTTTGGCTTAAGTTATGACCAAATTAAAGAATGATTAAAAAACGTCAGAACATTTTAGCCTAAATTATATTATAAATCCTTCTAACTTTAGATTTACGAATCTAAGTTATGCTTGAAGTATTATAAACTTCAGACTTTATAACATCATCTATTTGAGTCTCAATTTTTTTAAAATTTCAACGTATCCAAAAATTACGAAAGAATATATAGCATTTTATCAAAAACACAAACATAGTTTTAAAAAACCTAAAAGCACTAATCATAAAAGTAAAACCTACAAAACTAATGCACTAATCAAATAAAACCTAGAAAACTATTTTAGCACAAATCAAAAAATAAAACGATTCAACTAAGGTTACTATCAACAACAAAAAAAAACCCAAAAATTAAATATATATATATATATATA
>MCJB01048389.1:0-36884 GCA_002018475.1 Nicotiana obtusifolia | reverse complement strand
CCCCCCCCCCCACCTGGGAAGTGACGGTTGCGGCCGAAATTGAGACCGCCTGAGCAAGGCCAATGCAAACAGTGAATATCTGGGCTAGAGCCTCCTGAAGGCCTGGAATCACAATAGGCACAACTGGTGCCTCAGCTGGTCCTACCGGCTCAACCACATCTGAAATCTGCTCCTGAGCTGGGCAACTGGTGGATCTGCCGGTGCTGCTCTAGCTGCTGTACGAGCTGCACCTCTGCTCCTATCGCAGCCCCTACTGTGACTTGGCCTCTCGCGGCCCTAGCTGGTGGTATTGGTGGCTATCCGTCCTGCTCGGTAGCACATCTCCTCACCATCTGTGAAAGAATAGAATAACAGAAATTCAGTTCCCAGAATCAACAAATCTGCACGACAAAAATACAAGAATGTGAAGTTTCCTAAGGGTTCGGCAGCCTCTCAAAGATAAGTACAAACGTCCCCATACCGATCCACAAGACTCTACTAAACATGCTCATGACTCGTGAGACCAATGTAACCTAGGCTCTGATGCCAACTTGTCATGACCCAAAACTCAACATGTCATGATGGCGCCTATCATGGTACTAAGCAAGCCGAAATCTCACACATACCACATTTTTTAAATTTCCAAATATACTGAAATAAATTTAAATAAGTGAGAATCTCGTAAAAAAAACTGGATATAAACATGTAACTCATTACAAAATTCTCCAAAAAGATTCAGGTGTCACGGAGTACATGAGCATCTACATAACAATGCAGTTTAACCAATGGAACACTGTCTAGGAAAGTAGAACAGTAAAAAGAAGACTAAGAGATAAATAAGGGAAGTCAAGAATAGTGGATGCCAAGGCAGCTACCTCGATGATCTCCGAACTGATGAACTGTTAGGAATTAGCAACCGTTGTGCCCGGAATCACCTGGATCTGCACACGAAGTGGAGGGTGTAGCGTGAGTACAACCAACTCTATAAGTAAAAAGTCTAACTTATGGTCTGAAAGCAGTGACGAGCTCAAACAATATAGTAAAGATACAGATTTTAACAATACAGAAAAATAGGCATGCTTCTAGGTTTAATGGTTAAGTTTAACATAGATAAAATATGCCAACTGTGACTGATAAAATAGCACTCAATCTACCCGTCTCAATTCCCGTTCGTCACGCTCAGTCACTCAACATTGTACGATACCTGCTGCCACGTGCAGCTCGATCCACATATAGCCATAAGGCCTGCAACCCGATCCACATATATATAGCCAATAGGATTGTTGCGGCGTGCAACCAATCCACATATATATATATATAGCCATAAGGCTTATTGCAGCGTGCAACCTAATCCACACATATATAGCCATAAAGCTTGTTGTGGCGTGCAACCGATCCACACATATATATAGCCATAAGGCTTGTTGCCGCGTGCAACCTGATCCCCACACACACACACACACATACATATATATACACACATATACATACATATATATATATCACTCACAGCACGGCACTCAGGCCCCAACTCAGTCACCAATCTCTTTAGTCTCTCGGCCTCACAACACTCATGCTAAGCAACCCTAATCAATGATACGAGATGTGACAATGTACGATAACAGATATTGAGATATGACACGTAATGATGAATCTGACTGAGTACATAACTGCAATTAAACAGATAACTCAACAACAAGGAACGACCACTGTGGGTCCAATAGTACCAGCATGTAGCCTAAACATGATTTCTAGCATGAATCACAGCTCAAGTGCTATAACACAAAGAGTACAAAAAAATGTTCAGATAAAATAGCTACGCAGTTCCAGGGAATCGACTAATTTATAATTTCTATGGTGCACGATCACACGCCCGTCACCTAGCATGCGTGTCACCTCAACGTAAATCACGTAGCGCGAAATTCGAGGTTTCATACCCTCAGAACCAAGCTTAAAAGTGTTACTTTCCTCAAACTGTGCAAAACTCCACTCCAACAAGACCTTTCCTCGCAAAACGGCCTCTGAATTCCTCGAATCTAGCCATAAACAATTCGATACAATCAAGACGAGCCAAAGGAATCAATTCCATAAGAAAACACTAAGTTCTTAATCGAAAGTCAAAATGTCAATTCAAAAGTCGGGCCCTGGGCCCATGTCTCAGAATCCGACAAAAGCCACAAAATCCTAAAGTCCATTCAACCACGAGTCCAACTATATCAAATTTACCAAAATCCGACACTAAATCGTCACTCAAATCCCCAATTCAAACTCTCCAAATCCCTAGCCTCAACCCCCAAAATTACACCTCAAAAACACACCAAATAGGTGGGAAATTTAATAGGGAAACATAATTATTGAATAAAAATAACCACAAGTGACTTACTTCTGGAATTCCTTCGAAATCCCTCTAAAACATCGCCTAAACCCAAGCTTGAAATGTCCAAAATGATGAAAAATCACGGAACCCTCGATTCTAATACACTGCCCAAGCTTTCCGCACCTGCGACTAGTTACCCGCATCTGAGGCTTCGCAGGTGCGACCAAAATATCCGCTCCTGCGATTGGCTTCGCGCCTGCGGACCAAACATTCCGCACTTGTGGACTCGCGTCTGCAAGCACACTGCCGCTTCTGCGGAGCCAGCTCCCTTTCCCATATCCGCTTCTGCATTCATCGCTTCGCACCTGCAACCTCGCAGGTGCGGGCAAGCTCTTCGAACCTACGAACACTGCCCAGTTCCACTCCTAGCCACTTCTGCGATGGTTGGTGCGCACATGCGGCTTCGCACCTGCGATCAAAACCTTCGCAGGTGCGATTGCACCAGAACTGGTGCTTCAGCAATCTCCCAAACTCCAAATTCGATCCGTTTAACCATTTGAAACCATCCAGAGGCCCCCCAGACCTCAATAAAATATACCAACAAGTCCTAAATCACATTACGAACTTAGTTGAGCCTTCAAATCGCCTCAAACAACGCTAAAATCAAGGATCGCGCATGGATTCAAGCCTAATAAACTTTTGAACTTCCAACTTCTGCACTCGATGCCAAAACCTATCAAATCACGTCCGATTGACCTCAAATTTTGCACACAACTCACGAATGACACCACAGACCTACTTCAAAATTTTCAGCTTTTTCCATTTCAAGCCTAATTCAACTACGGACCTTCAATCCATAATCCAGACACACTCCTACGTCCAAAATCACCTAACAGAACTAACAGAGCCATCAGAACTCCATTCCGGAGTCATTTACACACAAATCGACATCCGGTCAACTATTTCAACTTAAGCTTCCTACCTTGAAACTAAGTATTTCATCTCATTCCGAAACCTCTACGGGCTCGAACCAACTACCCTGGCAAGTCATATAGTAACTAATAAGCATAAAATGAGCAGTAAATAAGGGAACAGGACTATAATTCTCAAAACGACCAGCCGGGTCGTTACAGCGATGTTCATAAGTTTTACCAAGAGTTGAATTTGATAATATCGGGTTCGAATTGTTTTTTGGAATAAGCTCGTTATGTCATTTGGAACTAGTATGCAAAATTTGGGTTCATTCCGGATTGGTTAGGCTTGAATCGGACGCTTGGTTCAAAGTTTGAAGTTTATGAACTTAAAAGATTGATCTTGATCGACGATTCGTGTTTTTGATATTGTCATGTGATATGAGGCCTTGAATAAGTTTGTGTAATATTTTGGGACTTGTTGGAATGTTCGGAGGGGGTTCCGAGGGGCTCGGATGAGTTTCGGGGTGGTTTCGGATCATTTCTAGGCCATTTTTAGTTGCTAGTTTTGGGTTACAGGGGTGTACACTACGATCGCGTAGAACTGGCTGCGATAGCGAAGAGTAAAATAGGAAAAATGGGCCTGTGAATCGCGATCGCGAAAGCATTTTCGCGATCGCGTAGAGGAAATTCTACTGTCACTGACCTAACTTTGGAAGCATATATCTTGCGATCTATATAGAATTTGGAGGTGATCAAAAAATGAAAGTTGTAGTTCTTTGTGTCTAATTTTCAAAAAATTAAACCATTTATCATTTGGAGTTATGCATAAAAGGTTATAGCTGATATACTACAGGCTATCTGAGAAGAGTTTTGGAAGGGCTATGGAAGTTTATTCATCACGATCGCGGGGAAATGGCGATCGCATAGGGTAAAAATTGTCCTGGAAAATTTTGTAATTGCGATCATGAGGTTTGTGACCAAGATCGCGAATGGTACCCCTGGAACAGTGTATAAAGTACTCTATTTCGAAGGTTTCAGATATTTTATCACATTTTGAGCTATGGAGCTCGGATTGAAGTGATTGTTTAGGCGATTTCCACCACATGGATTGGGGTAAGTGTTCTTTAATCGGTTTTAATCATATTTTATGAATCCAAATTCTTTTTTCGAAATTGGTTGTTGATTTCAAAAGAGAAATTGGGGGTTTTTGTCTAAAGTTACATACAGTGAATTTTTGATTTTTGAGCATCGACTTGGAGTCGGATTTGGGTGAAACTAGTATGGTTGGACTCGTAATTGAATGAGTTATCGGATTTTCTAAGTATTGTCGGATCCGAGGTGCAAGGCCGGGTTTGACTTTTTGGTTAACTTTGGGCTTTGATTAAAGATTCGACCTTTATCAATTGGGTTTGTTTTCTTTGGCATTATTTGATGTTCTAGAGTTGCTTTTGGCTAGTTTCAAGCCTTTCAGAAGTCGGTACGCGCGGGATGACAGTTCTAGAGTATTGTTTGGCTTGCTTGATGCTGGATTTGGCTTATTCGAGATAAGTAACACTTCTAAACTTGGTGCTGAGGGTATGAACCCCGGAATATACGTATTATGTTTTTGGTGTTGAGGTGACGCATATGCTAGGCGACGGGTGTGTGGACTTGCACTGTCTGAATCATGACTCGGTTGATTTTGTGGTACTGTGTAGTTACCTAATCTTGTTTTTGATCCATAAAATTTCTACGTGCTAGAGTAATTGAGTTATGACCATGTTAGGAGCAATATTTAGGCTATATGGTTATTCTTTTGGGACCCACTAAGGTCATTTGTGTAACGACCTAGCTAGTCGTCTCGTGAGTTACCGCTCCATTTTCCCCATTTCTGCTTTATTATGCTTTGTTACCCGTGTTTTATGTAATCACGTTGAATGGTTTGCGTTCGGAGTAGATTGGGTAAGAAATGAGACACTTGTCTCTTTAAGAAGGTTTAAATTGGAAAAGTCAACCGGATGTTGACTTATGAGTTAGAGGGTTCGGATGCGAGTTCCGATGGTTCGGTTAGCTTCGGGAGGTGATTTATGACTTAGGAGTGTGATCGGAATTGATTTCGGAGATCCCGTGTAGAATTAGGCTTGAATTGGCGAAGTTAGAATTTTGGCGATTTCCGGTTGATAGGCGAGATTTTGATCTGAGGGTCGGCATGGAATTCCGAAAGTTGCTGTAGCTTCGATATGTAATTTATGACTTGTTTGCAAAATTTCAGGTCATTCGGACATGGTTTGGTTGGGTTTAGATCAAAAGAGCGATTTTGAAGATTTTGAAATCCTTAGGCTTGAATCCAACGCGAATTTGGTATTGAGAGGTTGTTTTGGGCGTTCCGATGGTTGGAACAAGTTTGAATAATGTTATGGGATATGTTGGCATGTTTGGTTGAGTTTCCGGAGGCCTCGGGTGAGTTTTGGGTGGTTAAACGGACTATTTCATCATTGGAAAGGAAAAATCTGCAAAAATGTTAGAAATGCTACACATGCTGTCCAAAATGTGGACAGCATTTTGATTATGCTACGCAGTAAAGTGCAGCAGATTGCAATATAAAAAATGCGACCATAATGCAAACAGCATTTTGATTATGCGACCAGAATGCTACGCAGCAAAGTGTAGCAGATTGCAATGTCAAAAATGCGACCAGAATACGAACAGCATTCTGATTATGCGACCAGAATGCGAACAGCATTTTGAACACCTGAAAGTTTTATTGTTTCGATTTTTGACCTCTTTATGAATAGAAATAAGTGCCCATTTGCCATGCAAAACCCATTTTCATTATCCACAAAGAGAAACACCTCCAAACACTATAGAATCACAGCAAATCGACCTCAAAACTATATCCAAAAGAGATTTTCTTGGACAAATTCTTAAAAGAGGGGATTTTGGCCATCTTGAATATAGTTGGAGCTATAGAACTTGAATTGCAACTAATCTTGAAGGGATTTTTGGAAGATTTTCAAGGGAAACATCGGGGTAAGTGTTCCTAACTCAATTTTTGAGGAATTACCTCAGTTTATCACTATTTTTAGCAATTAATTGGTGATTTAAGTTGGGAAAATTATGGAAAACCCTTAAGTTTAGATTTAAGATTTGGAGGTCGATCCGATGTCGGAATTCGATAAATTTTGTATGGTTGAACTCGTGAGGAGATAAGGAACTCGTTGGGATGGAAATTACTGAATTTCGAGAAGTGGGCCCGAGGCTCGGGTTTTGCTAATTTCGGGATTTCTTTAATTTTGATTATTTTCGCTTGGGCTTTGTTCCCTCAACATATTGTGACGTATTTGTTCTGAATTTGGATAGATTCGACGCACGTGAAGGCCAATTTGAAGGGCAAAGGCGTCGCGGGCTAAGGATTTAGCCGGTTTGAAGTGAGTAGTGATTGTAAATGATGTTCTGAGGGTTTGAAACCCCGAATTGCACATCATAGTGCTATATTGAGGTGAGGCATGCGCTCGATGATGAGCGTGGGGTCGTTTACTACTGGGGATTGTGACTTGGTTCATCCCGATTGATGATTTTTACTACATATTTGATTGGAACTGATTTGATATCATCATGATTTGGGCTGATTGCCATATTTGGGCTCGTGCCGGTTATTTGAACCCTTCAGGGGTATTTGTCACTGTTTGCTCACTGTGTTGATGTATTACTTGAACTCAGTCTTGTTGATTTACACTATTTTACTACTCAGCCACTTTTACTCAGTTTTTTTAGGTTTACATAATATTTTAAATGATGTTTTGGGCTGAGAACTACTATGTTACTATGCCCGAGGGGCATGAGAAGATTTTTCTGACTGAGTGCGGCCGAGGGCAAAATGTGAGGTTTTACTGAGTGATATGAGGCCGAGGGCCTGAGATTTAAATGACATTTTAAATGATATAAATAGATCGGGTGGCACGCCGCCACAGAATATGATATAAAGGGATCGGGTGACACGCCGTCACAAGATATTGCGCTTGGGCCGTAAGAAGCCCCTCCCGGAGTCTGCACCCCCCACAGTGAGCGCAGGGTACCCATGGGATCCGGTGACACGCCGTCACGAGACATGACGTGGCTAGTCATGCTGTTTTTTTTCACTTCATGTTGTTTACTTGAAATATTTACATGTTTTATTGTTTCATTATGGGTTGTTGTATGCCTTATGTGTTTTCTTACCTTCATTTGTTATTTATAATTATTACTCACTGAGTTGGAAGTACTCACATTACTTCCTGCACCTTGTGTGCAGATTCAGGCTTTATCGATTCCGCTCCGAGACATTGATTATTATTGTCAGGGCTGCGATTCAGAGACTAAGAGGTAGCTGTTGGCGTCCGCAGCCCCATATCTCTTTTATCTTGTTGTGTCCACTATATTCAAACAATTGTGCCAAAGATATTGTAATAGTAATCTTATTATCAGGATTTTCATTAGTTGCTCAATACTTTGTGACACCCTGGTTCGGGCTGTAGTCGGGATGGTTCACTATATTTTTCCGCAAATTTATGTTATTAAATCGTACTTATATTATTTTCGTATTTTTTAACTGTTTGAATGAAGTTTAGTTTGAATTGGCTGGCCTTGTCTTCATGAGAGGCGCCATCACGATCATGGTTGGGATTTTGGATCGTGACAGCTTGGTATCAGAGCCTAGGTTACATAGGTCTCACGAGTCATGAGTGGGTTTAGTAGAGTCTCGCGGATCGATACGGAGACTTCTGTATTTATCTTCGAGAGGCTGCAGAACCTTTCTAGGAAAATTCCATATTCTTGAAATTCTTATCGTACGAACTTGTTGATCCGGGCACTAAAACTTCTGCTATCCTGTTCTCTCACAGATGGTGAGGCCGCGGACTACCGGACGAGGTGGAGGACCACCAGTACCACCCACTGAGGCCACCAGGGGCCGTGGTCGTGGTAGAGGCAGAGCGGCGAGGGCAGCATCTGTTGATCTACCAGCTGCCCCAGCTTAGGAACAGGCTCCAGCAGCACCAGTTCAGGCACCAGCTGTGCCTATCGCTATTCCAGGTCTTCAGGAGACCTTGGCTCAGATATTATCTGTTTGCACTGACCTAGCTCAGGCGATTTCAGCCACCACAGCCGCAACCAATTCACAGGCCGGGGGAGGCAATCAGTCTCCAGTTGCCCGCACGCCTGAGCAGGTATTGTAGGGACTTCAGATGCCGGTGGCACCTCCAGCACAGCTAGTTACACCGGCTCAGGAATTCATAGTGCCAGTAATGCCAGATGATGAGCAGCGTCGCCTTGAGAGGTTTGGCAGACTCCAGCCTCCGTCATTCAGTGGTGCTGAGGGCGAGGATGCCTAAGGTTTTCTTGATAAGTGTCAGCGAATGCTCCAGACAGCCGGAATTCTTGAGTCTAGTAGTGTGGCATTTACCACATTTCAGTTCACGGGATCTGCCTTTAATTGGTGGGAGGCGTATGAGAGGCGTAGACCGGTTAATGCAGCGCCCCTTACATGGCAGCAGTTCTCAGCTCTTTTCTTGGAGAAGTATGTGCCGCAGTCTCGCAGAGAGGAGCTGCGTAGACAGTTCGAATGGCTACTACAGGGGGATATGATTGTGTCGCAATATGAGTCAAAATTTTCTGAGTTGGCTCGACACACTGTCTGGATGGTTCCGACTGATCGTGAAAGGATCAGGAGGTTTGTGGATGGCCTTAACTATTATCTCTGTATTCTTATGACCAGGGAGAGAGTATTGGGTGCTACTTTCGAGAAAGTGGTCGATATAGATCGCGAGATTGAGACGGTTCGCTGTCAGGAGCGAGAGGAGAGGGAGGCTAAGAGGCCTCGAGGATCGGGTAGTTACAGTGGTACTCCTTCGAGAAGACAGTTTCAGCAAGGTAGAGGTCGTTCCTTCAGGCCTGCTCAGCCAGTCCGCCCAGGGTATAGTGGGGCATCTGCAGGTCGTGATTATCATGGATTGCAGCAGGGCCAGTCATCACTCAGCGCCCTTCCAGCTCATGCTCCGTTAGCCCAGGGTCCTTCTAGGCCGATTGCATTTGCTAGAACACCAGTGCACTGTTATGAGTGTGGCGAGATGGGCCATGTGCGGAAGCATTGTCCTCATCGTGGTGCTAGATCGTACCAACAGAGGGGTCAACCCTCGACTTCTGATCCAGTTACCTTACCACCCGCCCAGCCAGTCAAGGGTGGAGGTCAGGCAGCCAGAGGCCGCCCAAGAGGGGGAGGTCAAGCAGGCGGTGGCCAGGCCCGATTCTATGCTATTCCAGGCAGGACAGATGCCAGTGCTTCAGATGCCATTATTAAAGGTATTGTTTCAGTCTGCCACAGAGATGCCTCTGTATTATTTGATCCCGGTTCCACTTATTCATATGTGTCCTCATATTTTGCTCATTATTTGAGTACGCCCTGGGAGTTTCTTGCTTTACCTGTTCATGTGTCTACCCCGGTGGGCGACACTATTATTGTAGACCTTGTGTATCGGTCGTGTGTAGTAACTATTGGGGGTATGGAGACCCGAGTGGATCTATTGCTACTAAGCATGGTAGATTTTGATGTCATTTTGGGCATGGATTGGCTATCTCCATGTCGTGCTATTTTAGACTGTCATGCTAAGACAATTACTTTGGCAATACCGGGTGTGCCGCGGATCGAGTGGCGTGGCGTGACTGATTGTATTCCTAGTAGAGTGATATCATACTTGAAAGCCCAACGTATGGTTGGGAAGGGTTGCCTTGCATACCTAGCTTTTGTGAGGGATGTTGGAGCTGAGACTCCAAGCATCGATTCTGTTCCAGTTGTGCGGGATTTTCCTAATGTATTTCCTGCAGACCTGCCGGGCATGACACCGGACAGGGATATTGATTTTGGCATTGACCTGGCGCCGGGCACTCAGCCCATTTCTATTCTGCCGTATCGTATGGCACCAGCAGAGTTGAAAGAATTAAAGGAGCAACTTCAGGAACTCCTAGATAAGGGGTTCATTCGGCCTAGTGTGTCACCTTGGGGTGCACCAGTTCTATTTGTGAAAAAGAAAGATGGCACGATGAGAATGTGCATCGATTATAGGCAATTGAACAAGGTAACAATCAAGAACAAATATCCTTTGCCTCGCATCGCTAATTTATTTGACCAGGGAGCACAAGTGTTCTCTAAGATTGATTTCCGTTCAAGATATCACCAGTTAAAGAACAGGGATACAGATATTCTTAAGACTGCTTTCCGGACTAGATATGGCCACTATGAGTTTCTTGTTATGTCTTTCGGGCTAACCAATGCCCCGACAGCGTTCATGCAGTTAATGGACAATGTATTTTGGCCTTATTTGGATTCGTTCGTGGTGGTATTCATTGATGATATACTAGTGTACTCTCGCAATCAGGAAGAGCACACAGAACATTTGCGAGTTGTATTACAGAGACTGAGAGAGGAGAAGCTTTTTGCAAAATTCTCTAAGTGCGAGTTTTGGCTCAACTCAGTGGCTTTCTTGGGGCACGTGGTGTCCAGCGAGGGTATACAGGTTGACCCAAAGAAGATAGAGGCGGTCCAGAGTTGGCCTAGACCGTCCTCGGTCACAGAGATTCATAGCTTTCTGGGGTTGGCAGGCTACTATCGCCGGTTTGTTCAGAGTTTCTCATCCATTGCGTCGCCCTTGACCAAATTGACCCAGAAGGGTGTTCCATTTTTATGGTCGGACAAGTGTGAGGAGAGCTTTCAAAAGCTCAAGACAGCCTTAACCACTGCTCCAGTATTGGTTCTACCATCAGCCTCAGGTTCGTATACCGTGTATTGTGATGCCTCAAGAATTGGGATCGGTTGTGTACTAATGCAGGAGGGTAGAGTTATTGCTTATTCTTCTCGTTAGTTGAAGCCTCATGAGAGGAACTACCCCGTGCATGATTTAGAGCTGGCTGCCATAGTTCATGCTTTAAAGATTTGGAGGCATTACTTGTATGGCGTATCTTGTGAGGTATTTACTGATCACCGTAGCCTTCAACATTTGTTCAAGCAAAAGGATCTAAATTTGAGGCAGCGGAAATGGCTGGAATTGCTCAAGGATTACGATATTACTATACTATACCATCCAGGAAAGGCCAACGTGGTGGCCGATGCTTTGAGCCGAAAGGCAGTGAGCATGGGGAGTTTGGCATACATTCCAGTTGGAGAGAGACCTCTCGCAGTCGATGTCCAGACCTTGGCCAATAGGTTTGTGAGATTAGACATCTCGGAATCCAATTGGGTATTGGCTTGCGTGGTTTCTCGGTCTTCGTTATAAGATCGCATCAAGGAGCGCCAGTATGACGATCCCCATTTGCTTGTCCTTAAGGATAGAGTCCAACATAATGATGCTAAAGATGTGACCATCGGCGACGATGGAGTGTTGAGGATGCAAGGCCGGATTTGTGTACCCAATGTGGATGGGCTCCGAGAGTTGATTCTGGAGGAGGCCCATAGCTCACGGTATTCCATTCATCCGGGTGCCGCCAAGATGTATCAGGACCTGAAACAACATTATTGGTGGAGAAGAATGAAGAAAGAAATTGTGGGATTCGTAGCTTGGTGTCTCAACTGTCAGCAAGTAAAGTATGAACATCAGAGGCCGGGTGGTTCGCTTCAGCAGATAGCTATTCTTGAGTGGAAGTGGGAACGGATCACTATGGACTTTGTTGTTGGACTCCCACGGACTTTGAAGAAGTTCGATGCTATTTGGCTGATTGTAGATCAGCTGACCAAGTCCGCGCACTTCATTCCTGTGTGTACTACCTATTCTTCAAAACGGTTGGCGAGGATTTATATCCGAGAGATTGTCCGGCTGCATGGTGTTCCAGTTTCTATCATTTCAGATAGAGGTACTCAGTTCACCTCGCAGTTGTGGAAAGCCGTGCAAAGGGAGTTGGGTACTCAGGTGGAATTGAGCACAGCATTTCATCCTCAGACGGATGGGCAGTCAGAACGTACCATTCAGATACTGGAGGACATGTTGCGTGCATGTGTTGTTGATTTCGGAGGTTCATGGGATGAATTTCTACCACATACAGAGTTCGCTTATAACAACAGCTACCAGTCAAGTATTCAGATGGCTCCGTATGAGGCTTTGTATGGGAGGCGGTGTAGATCTCTGGTTGGTTAGTTCGAGCCCGGCGAAGCTAGGCTATTGGGGACTGACTTGGTTCAGGATGCTTTAGAGAAGGTGAAAAGAGTCCAGGAGAGGCTCCGTACAGCACGGTCGAGGCAAAAGATTTATGCCGATAGGAAGGTTCGAGATGTGTCCTACATGGTTGGTGATAAGGTCTTGCTGAAGGTTTCACCCATGAAAGGTGTTATGAGATTCGGGAAGAAAGGGAAATTGAGTCCTCGGTTCATTGGGCCGTTTGAAGTACTACGGAGAATCGGGGAGGTGGCTTATGAGCTTGCTTTGCCACCCAGTCTGTCGAGTGTACACCCAGTATTTCATGTTTCTATGCTCCAAAAGTATATTGGGGACCCGTCTCATATTTTGGACTTCAGCATGATTCAATTGGATGATAATTTGACCTATGAGGTGGAGCTAGTGGCGATTTTGGATCGTCAGGTTCGGAAGTTGAGGTCCAAGGAGATAGCTTCGGTGAAAGTTCAATGGAGAGGTCGGTCCGTGGAGGAGGCTACCTGGGAAACCGAGCAGGAAATGCAGAGCAGATACCCTCATCTATTTGAGACTTCAGGTATGTTTTTTGACCCGTTCGAGGACGAACGTTTGTTTAAAAGGGGGAGAATGTGACAACCCGGCCAGTCGTCTCGTGGGTTACTGCTCCGTCTTCCCCATTTTCTATCTCGTTATGTTTTGTTATCTGTGTTTTATGTAACCAAGTTGAGTAGTTGCGATCGGAGTGAATTGGGTAAGAAATGAGACACTTAGTCTCTTTCAAGAAGGGTTAAATCGGAAAAGTCAATCGGATGTTGACTTATGAGTTAGGAGGCTCGGGTGTGAGTTCCGATGGTTCGGTTAGTTTCAAGAGGTGATTTATGACTTAGGAGTGTGAGCGGAATTAGTTTTGGAGGTCCGGTGTAGAACTAGGCTTGAATTGGTAAAGTTAGAATTTGGCGATTTCCGATTGATAGGTGAAATTTTGATCCGAGGGTCGGAATGAATTTCTGAAAGTCATTGTAGCTTCGATATGTGATTTAGGACTTGTGTGAAAAATTTCGTGTCATTCGGACAAGGTTTGGTTGGGTTTAGATCAACAGAGCGATTTAGGAGATTTCGAAATCCTTAGGCTTGAATCCGACTCGAATTGAGCGTTGAGAGGTTGTTCGAGTGTTCCGAAGGTTGGAACAAGTTTGAATGATGTTATGGAGTATGTTGACGTGTTTGGTTGAGGTTCCAGAGGCCTCTGGTGAGTTTTGGGTGGCTAAACGGACTAATTCATCGTTGACAAGAAAGTTGCTGAACACCAGGTGTCGAGAATGCGGTCGCATTTCTCAAATGCGGACCGCATATCTCTCCAAGAGATCGCAAACCCAGGCAGGTTCCTGGGCAAAGTTCATGTCAAAAATCCTGTAGGAAATGCGGACCGCATATCTAACATGCGGACCACATATCGGATAGTGAGACCGCAAACTGAGACAGAAAAACTTAAAAAAAATTTAACGTCAAGAATGTGGTCGAAAATGCGATCGCAAACCTGAAATGCGGACCGCAAACCATGCTTCATGTTGAAATTGCGGTGAAGGCTAGGGCCACTTTTGCGGTGGCCACGTCAAATATGCGGACCGCATATCTGTTCTGCGATAGATAAGCGATCTCATATAGGGCCGGACAGGGGTGTTTTTGTCTCGATTTTTGGCCCCTTTATAAATAGAAATTAGTGTCTATTTGCCGTGCAAAACCCATTTTCGTTATCCACAAAGAGAAACACCTCCAAACACCATAAAATCACAACAAATCAACCTCAAAATATATCCAAAAGAGATTTTCTTGAACAAATTCTTAAAGAAGGGGGTTTTGACCATCTTGAACATAATTGGAGCTAGGGAACTCGGATTGAAGCGAATTCTTGAAGGATTTTTGGAATATTTTCGAGAGAAACATTGGGGTAAGTGTTCTTAACTCAATCTTGGTCAAATTACCCAAACCTATTGCAATTCTAGTATGTAATTGGTGATTTAAGTTGGAGAAAATTGTTGATAACCCTTGAGTTAGATTTTAAGACTTGGAGGTCGAACCGATGTAAGAATTCGATAAATCTTGCATGGTTGAACTCGTGGAAAGATAAGGAACCCGTTGAGGTGAAAAATTACTGAATTTCGAGAAGTGGGCCCGGGGCTCGGGTTTTGCTAATTTTGGGATTTCTTAGTATTTATTGATTGTTTTCGGGTGGGCTTTGTTCCCTCAACATATTGTGACGTAATTGTTCTGAATTTGTATAGATTCGACGCACACGGAGGCCAATTCGAAGGCAAAGGCGTCATGGGCTAGGAATTTAACCGGTTCGAGCTGAGTAGTGATTGTAAATGATGTCCTGAGGGTTCAAAACCCCGGATTTGCACATCGTAGTGCTATATTGAAGTGAGGCACACGCTCGATGATGAGCGTGGGGTCGTTACTACTGGGACTGTGACTTGGTCCGTCCCGATTGAGGACTTTTACTACATATTTGATTGAAACTTATTTGATATCATCATGTTTTGGGCTGACTGCCATATTTGGGCCTCATGCCAATTGTTTGAACCCTCCGGGGATTTTTATCACTATTTCCTCACTATTTATACTTATTACTTGAATTCAGTCATGTTGTTTCCACTGTTGTACAACTAAGCCACTTTTTACTCAGTTTTGAGATTTACACAATATTTGAAATGATGTTTGGGCTGAGAACTACTGTTTTACTATGCCCGAGGGGCTTGTGATGATTTTCTGACTGAGTGCGGCCGAGGGCCAGGTGTGAGGTTTTATTGAGTGATATGAGGCCGAGGGCCTGAAATACTATATATACGCCACGAGGTAGCTTGATTGATATGAGGCCGAGGGCCTAGATGTATGCCACGAGGTGGCTTGATATAGCGCTTGGGCCGTAAGGGGCCCCTCCCGGAGTCTGTACACCTGCAGTGAGCGCAGGGTACCCGGAGATAATACAGTTGGTAACAATGACAACTGTAGGTTACGGTTGGTAACAATGACAACCGGTAACCAGAGATATTACAGTTGGTAACAATGACAACTGTAGGTTATGGTTGGTAACAATGACAACTGGTAACCAGAGCTGTGAGATTGATACTGAGCCCAGGGATAAAACAGTTGGTAACAATGACAACTGTAGGTTACAGTTGGTAACAATGACAACCGGTAACCAGAGCTGGGGAGATTTGTTTTAAATGATACTGAGCCCAAGGATGTTACAGTTGGTAACAATGGCAACTGGTAACCAAAGCTGGGAAGATTTTTAGATGATTTCTTACTGATTTACTATTTTCAAGTAATGGTTTTACTGCTTCATTATGCATTGCCTTGTGCTTTACGTGTTTCCTTACTTTCAGTCATTATTTATATGTACTACTCACTGAGTTGGAAGTACTCACATTACTCCCTGCACCATGTGTGCAGATTCAAGTGTTATTGATTCCGCTCCGAGGCATTGACTACGACTGTCAGAGCGGTGATTCAGAGACTACGAGGTAGCTGTTGGCGTCCGCAGCCCCGTATCTCTTTATATTGTTATTTCCACTTTCTTCAGAAAATTGTGCCAGAAATATTGTAATAGTAATCTTGTTATTACGATTTCATTAGTTGCTCATGACACCTCGATTTCGGGCTGTTGTTGGGATAGTTCACTATGTTTTTTTGCAAATGACCGCTATTAAACTAGGATGTGTTGTTCTCTTGTTAAATTTATTGCTTAAAATGAGTTATGGTTCGAATTGGCTGGCCTTGTCTTCACGAGAGGCGCCATCACGACCGAGTTTGGGATTCGGGCCGTGACACCATTCTAGGCATATCACCATATCTTCTGCCTAATTTTCTAAGCTTATTGAGTTCTGATATGGTTTCTTCCCAATAATATTTGGAAGGATCAGAAATATTCTCTGCATATTCAGAGGCTAACACGAGGGGTTTGAGGTTTAGACCAGCTAATTTTTCATTAACCAGTTGTTCTAAATCCTCTCGTGATTTAATCTGAAAACCAGTAATATCTGGAAGTCTCTGTATAGAGGGTGGTAATTTAATGGATGAAGAGGGCTCATCAGAAATTACTTGAGCCAAATGAACTACTAAAGAGCGATCTGATGAAGGAGGAATACTGATCTTTTTAACCAAATTAATCAAACAATCAAGTTTTGAATTAAGAGAACTAATATGTTCACCCAAAACTTTAACATGTAGAGACAAATAATTATTTTGATAAATCAGATTATTAACCTCTTTAATACCATTGCTAGCAATATCATCTTCAATAAATCATTGAAAAGCAGCAAAAGTAATACCTGTATTATTAGGTAATACAAAAGGAGCTTGTGGAGGATAAATACTTTTCACCATATTACCAGACTTATCTAAATAAGTTCTTTCAAGTACCTTAATATACATAGGCATGTAGGTAGATAAGAACCATGGAACAAAATATACTATTTTGTTACGCAATGCACAAAATTCATAAAACTCTTGAGAAATACTCCTTTTATCATTAGTGGTATAATACTCAGTATACAAATTTTTAAAACTTTTCCATCTATCGTGACAAAATTCTGACAGAATATGTTTTCTTGCCGGTGATCCCGGACTAAAATCAATTTGGAACCTAATAATTTAAACACCATTTAAATTGAAATCCATCTGTGATGCAGTAGGAATATCCTTATCAGAAGACTTATCGTTATCGTCTCTGACAATATTTTTGGAATCAATCTTTATACGATTAACACGCTTATTATCATCATCAGTGGAAATCGTATGAAGTGATGCAGCTCGATTTAACCTAGCTGGACCATAAATAGGTTCTACCGGAGTAATATAAGAATGGGTTGAAGGTAGTGATAACCTTCTGGTATCAGCAAAAGAACGTCTATAAGGTATTAAAGACTTATTGTCCTCAAACTTAATACAAATTCTTCCTTCAGGAGTTTGACTAACATGCGAATATTCATGATTAGTAATATCATCGGACTGTTTACTTGGAGATATAACAAAGTCTAAGATCCATGTGGAAGAAAAATTAATTTCATTCCACCCAATAGGTCTCCTAGTAATGACTTTGGATCTAGAAAAATTTGTTTCAAATATCATAGTCTCGTTTGACGTATCTGTCAGTTTACATCGAGGAGTCAAAGTAGACAAGAACTTATAATAAATTCTATAAGATAAACATATAAGTTCAGATCCAGGAGCATAGTTATAACCATGAGTCTTAACATTTAATGTTAAGGCATCTAGAATATTAATGTTTGATAATGATAATTGCAAATTGGGTTGAGTAGTTAAATATACGGGACCATAAGCAACCGTAGATTCGATAGAACCCATTAGAGATGCTTTAAAATTTAAATTTCTAGCATCTCTTAATGCAGCCGTAAAAGATTCAGGCAACCCTTTAAGAGTTAAAGGCTCAAAAGCAATTTGCACCAAGCCAATATGCATAAAACTATACTTCTAAAGCATAATATCACGTTCATTTAATAAACGCACAGTTTGTTCTGAAGAATTCAAGGCAAGAGATTGTTCAGTTGTTTTTATCAACTGTTTAGAAGATAATCTATCAAAGAATCCATAATCATAAATCATATTAATAGGGACTTGAGGAATAGTCCATTTATTTAATAAATCAAGATTTTGAGGTATATCTACCTCTTCAAGTCTAGTATTTTTAATACTAGTTTTTCCGATATCCATGTTTAATAAGAATATCTATGCTGAATACTATAACTGTTAAATACCATAAAACAATTCCTAGGCTCTGATACCATACACCAATTAATTTGCCATTTAATTCCCATTTTAACCCTTCTTGGGTACATACACCAATTAAGTCCCATTTTAACCCTTCTTGGGTACATACACCAATTAATTTGCCATAGGTGTAGGTATTATAAAGAATCTGGACATTGTTTCCACGAAAAGCTTTTCTAACTCCTTCTACAAATAAAGAGGGCAATCCATCTATAAACTTTCCTTTTCAATGTTCACTATTACTTTCGGGTAAATCCATCACCCTACTAAGAAAGGTGTCCTTATACCAACGAAACTCACCTAGATGTCTACATCTAAGCCCATTTAATAATGTACGAATATTTTCATACATATTGGTAAATCTACCACTGAAATGTTCTATGATTGTCAAAACTAAAGTATACACACAATTTTGTCTACCTGCAACTAAAGCTCTTCCTAGGTTATCTACCCCAGGTTCAGTCTTAATAGCATTGTAGATGGCTGCTCTATCTTCAGCAGACATAAAATTATCCCACCAGCCGCTTAGTTGGCCAGTAAATCCTGCAACAGTCACTCTGCAAATTATTGTTTCTGTATTTTTTCAGAAGTAGCTTTACAGATTGTAGAATACATCAACATACGATGTACAGGAATACTAATTTGCCTATTAGTTAAGCCGTCTAAATTCCATTCGTAAGTGGCATCACCGTTATAACTGGTGTTAGTTTGGTTCCAGTCTCTTTCTTCAACTAAAACATCCTGAGGGGTTGGTCTAGGATAATAATATGTATCCATTCTAGGCATATCACCATATCTTCTGCCTAATTTTCTATGCTTATTGAGTTCTGATCTGGTTTCTTCCCTATAATCTTTGGAAGGATCAGAAATATTCTCTGCATATTTAGAGGCTAATTCGAGGGGTTTGAGGTTTAGACCAGCTAATTTTTCATTAACCAGTTGTTCTAAATCCTCTCGTGATTTAATCTGAAAACCAGTAATATCTGGAGGTCTCTGTATAGAGGGTGGTAATTTAATGGATGAAGAGGGCTCATCGGAAATTACTTGAGCCGAATGAACTACTAAAGAGCTATTTGATGAAGGAGGAATACTGATCTTTTTAACCAAATCAATCAAACAATCAAGTTTTGAATCAAGAGAACTAATATGTTCACCCAAAACTTTAACATGTAGAGACAAATAATTATTTTGAGAAATCAGATTATTAACCTCTTTAATACCATTGCTAGCAATATCATCTTCAATAAATCGTTGAAAAGCCGCAAAAGTAACACCTGTATTATTAGGTAATACAAAAGGCGCTTGTGGAGGATAAATACTTTTCACCATATTACCAGACTTATCTAAATAAGTTATTTCAAGCACCTTAATATAGATAGGCATGTAGGTAGATAAGAACCATGGAACAAAATATACTATTTGGCTATGCAATTCATAAAATTCTTGAGAAATACTCCTTTTATCATCAGTGGTATAACACTCAATATACCAATTTTTAAAACTTTTCCATCTATCGTGACAAAATTCTAACAGAATATGTTTTCTTGCCGGTGATCCCGGAATAAAATCAATTTGGAACCTAATCATTTAAACACCATTTAAATTGAAATCCATCTGGGATGCAGTAGGAATATCCTTATCAGAAGATTTATCGTTATCGTCTCTGACAATATTTTTGGAATTAATCTTTATACGATCAACACGCTTATTATCATCATCAGTGAAAATCGTATGAAGTGATACAGCTCGATTTAACCTAGCTGGACCATAAATAGGTTCTACCGGAGCAATATAAGAATGGGTTGAAGGTAGTGATAACCTTCTTTACATAAATAAATATAGATAGATATATAGCCGGCTATAATTCTACAGGAGCATAGTTATGTATATTTAAGAAGCATAGTACTCAACATAGATAGATATCTAGCCGGCTATAAGCACAACCATCTGAAGACTAAAAAGTAAACTAAAACAAAAATTAAAATACCATTAAGCACCGAAGTTGTGCCCAAAGTTGGACTATTTTCTTCTTTTTATTTACAAAACTTCAAAAACTTTACAAGAGGTTACAAAAACTTAGAGAGATGGCAGAGCTAGAAAGAGAAAATAAAGAAAGGAAAAAAAATTTCTTCTTGTTCTTTACAATGAGGCAAGGCCTCTATTTATAGCAAAATTCTACCTTTCTACAGTATTTGTACAGCTGTGCTCTATCAATGCACAGTGACAGATATTTCTGTCATAGGTCCTACTAGGGTCCTACTACTTGATTTTGTCGGCTGTCCCACTGGGTCCTACCGCATATCACCATATCTTCTGCCTAATTTTCTAAGCTTATTGAGTTCTGATCTGGTTTCTTCCCTATAATCTTTGGAAGGATAAGAAATATTCTCTTCATATTCAGAGGCTAATGCTTAGGTAAAAGGTTACCATACAGCTGTTAATTCATATGCTGAATTTTTACACAGTTCAGATAATAATTTCTCTTAATTTTGATTCTTGTTTGAAGACAAGGATACTCTCTTGATGAGGTCTATCACCGTCGAGGGGACTACCGCCGGTACCGATCAGATCCTGTCTATGGTATCAGAGCCTAGGAATTGTTTTATGGTATTTAACAGTTATAGTATTCAACATAGATATTCTTATTGAACATGGATATCGGATAAACTAGTATTAAAAATACTAGACTTGAAGAGGTAGATATACCTCAAAATCTTGATTTATTGAATAAATGGACTATTTCTCAAGTCCCTATTAGTACGATTTATGATTATGGATTCTTTGATAGATTATCTTCTAAACAATTGATAAAAATAACTGAACAATCTCTTTCTTTGAATTCTTCAGAACAAACTGTGCGTTTATTAAATGAACGTGATATTATGCTTTATAAAAAGAAGTATAGTTTTATGCATATTGGCTTGGTGCAAATTGCTTTTAAGCCTTTAACCCTTAAAGGGTTACCTGAATCTTTTATGGCTGCATTAAGAGATGGTAGAAATTTAAATTTTAGAGAATCTTTGGTGGGTTCTATCGAATCTACGGTGGCTTATGGTCCCGTATATCAATATTCAACCCAATTTGCACTTATCATTATCTGACATCAATATTTTGACGATCGGGCCATTCATCCCATGAGTTACCGCTTCGTTTCCCCTATTTCTGCTTCATTATGCTTCGTTATCCGTGTTTTATGTGATCGAGTTGAGTAGTTTAAGTTCGGAGTGGGTTTGGTAAGAAATGAGACACTTAGTCTCTTTTAAGAAGGTTTAAGTTGGAAAAGTCAACCGGATGTTGACTTATGAGTTAGAGGGCTCGATGTGAGTTCCGATGGTTCGATTAGCTTCGGGAGGTGATTTACGACTTAGGCGTGTGATCGGAATTGGTTTTGGAGGTCCGGCGTAGAATTAGGGTTGAATTGGTGGAGTTAGTATTTTGGCGATTTCCGGTTATTAGGCGAGATTTTGATCCGAGGGCCGGAATGGAATTCCGAGAGTTGCTACAGCTTTGTATGGTGATTTTGGACTTAGGCATATGTCCGGATTTGAAATTGGAAGTTCGTAGGACAATTCAACGCATTTTGGCGAATGTTGGAAAATAGAAGATTTTTGGAAAGTTTGACCGAGGAGTTGACTTTTTGATATCGGGGTCGGAATCCAGTTCTGAAAATCTTCATAGGTCCGTTATGTCATTTATGACTTGTGTGCAAAATTTGAGGTCAATCGGACTCGATTTGATAGGTTTCGGCATCGAATGTAGAAGTTGGAATTTGTTAGTGTCATTAGGCTTGAATTGGGGTATGATTCATGTATTTAGCGTTGTTTGATGCGATTTGAGGCCTCGACTAAGTCCATATGATGTTTTAAGATTTTTTGATATATCTGGTTGAAGTCCCGAGGGCCTCGAATGGATTTTGGATGGTTGATGGAGTTTAACTCGGGCATTTCAAGAATGTGTCGATGTCGTCTCTTCAAGAATAAAGTGGTATCAAATTATGCAAATGGGCTCCAAATTCATTTTTTTATTGAAGCATTAGATCCCTATTGAAATTTCGGAGTCATAGCAAAAAGAATCGTCCAATTCGGACATCGTATGAGAAAGTTATGCCTATTTTTGTGTCAGGGAAAAATCGCCAGCGCCCAGAGTAACTACTGGAACCAGCGCCACAGGCAGCGCCCGGCGCCACCTGTGGCGCCCGAGGCAGAAAAGTACTATAAAAATGGGAGTTTTGGCCATTTTGACAAAATAGAGTTGGGGAAGCTCGGTTTGGGCGATTTTTAGAAGGTTTTCCACAAATTTGAAGGAGGTAAGTGTTCTTTATCATAAATCCTTCATAGATCATGATTTCCATACTCATTTACATCATAAATCCATGAATCTATGGAAGAAAAATCAGATTTTTTTTCCAAATCTTCCAAGAATGAAAATTTAAGATTTGAAAGCCAATCTGATGTCGGAATTTGATAATTTTTGTATGGGTGAACTCGTTGGGAGATAAGGAACCCGTTGATGTGAAAAATTTTGAACTTCGAGAAGTGGGCTCGGGGCTCGGGTTTTGCTAATTTTGGGATTTCTTAGTATTTATTGATTGTTTTCGCATGGGCTTTGTTCCCTCAACATATTGTGACGTAATTGTTCTGAATTTGGATAGAATCGACGCACGTGGAGGCCAATTCGAAGGGAAAGGCGTCGTGGGCTAGAAATTTAGCCGGTTCGAGGTGATTAGTGATTGTAAATGATGTTCTGAGGGTTTGAAACCCCGGATTGCACATCGTAGTGCTATATTGAGGTGAGGCACGCGCTCGATGATGAACGTGGGGTCGTTTACTACTGGGGATTGTGAATTGGTCCGTCCCGATTAATGATTTTTACTATATATTTGATTGAAACTTATTTGATGTCATCATGAACTGGGCTGACTGCCATATTTTGGCTTCGTGCCGGTTATTTGAACCCTTCAGGGGTAGTTATCACTTTTTCCTCACTGTTTGATTTATTATTTGAGCTCATTTATGTTGTTTTCCACTGTTTTTACAAAACAGCCATTTTTACTCAGTTTTGAGATTTAAATGACATTTTAAATGATACAAATGAATCGGGTGGCACGCCGCCACTGATTTGATATGAATGGATCGGGTGGCACGCTGCCACGGATATGATATAAATGGATCGGGTTGCACGCCGCCGCGGGATCGGGTGGCACGCCGCCACGGAATATGATATAAATGGATCGGGTGGCACGCCGCCACGGATTTGATATGAATGGATCGGATGGCACGCCGCCACGGAATATGATATAAATGGATCGGGTGGCACGCCGCCACGGATATGATATAAATGGATCGGGTGGCACGCCGCCACGGATATGATATAAATGGATCGGGTGGCACGCCGCCACGGGATCGGGTGGCACGCCGCCACGAGATATGATATTGTGCTTGGGTCGTAAGGGGCCCCTCCCGGAGTTTGTACACCCCCAGTGAGCGCAGGGTACCCAGTGTGATGTGAATTATAGCCCGAGGGGATGATACTGTGATGTGATGAGCCCGAGGGGCCGATGTTGTACCATGTGATATGCCCGAGGGGCTGATACTGTTTTTATGATATTGCCCGAGGGGCGTGGTTTTTAAAAGATACTGAGCCCGAGGGGCTATTTTAAATGTTTTCTTTTACTTCACGTCATCTACTTGAAAGACTTACATGTTTCACCGGTTGAAAGGAGTTTCTACTTGAATTCTCACCGATTTACTGTTTTAATGATGTTTTATTGCTTCAATATGGATTGCCTTGTGCTTTTTGTGTGGTTTCTACTTTCCGCCATTATTTATGATTATTACTCACTGAGTTGGAAGTACTCACATTACTCCCTGCACCATGTGTGCAGATTCAGGCGTTAGTGATTCCGCTCCGAGGCATTGAGTACGACTGTCAGAGCTGTGACTCAGAGACTACGAGGTAGTTGTTGGCGTCCGCAGTCCCGTATCTCTTTTATCTTATTGTTTCCACTTTCTTCAACTAATTGTGCCAGAGATATTGTAATAGAAATTTTGTTATTAGGATTTCATTAGTTGCTCATAACTTTGTGACACCCCGGTTTGGGCTGTAGTCGGGATAGTTCACTATGTGTTTCTGCAAATGACTGCTATTAAACTATATTGTGTTGTTCTCTTGTTAATTAACTGCTTAAAATGAGTTATGGTTCGAATTGGATGGCCTTGTCTTCACGAGAGGCGCCATCACGACCGGGTTGGGAAATTGGGTCGTGACAAATATTCTAGATGCCTTAACATTAAATGTTAAGACTCATGGTTATGACTATGCTCCTGGATCTGAACCTATATGTTTATCTTATAGAATTTATTATAAGTTCTTTTCTACTTTGACTCCTTGATGTAAACTGACAGATACGTCAAACGAGACGATGATATTTGAAACAAATTTTGATAGATCCAAAGTCACTACTAGGAGACTTATTGGGTGGAATGAAATTAATTTTCCTTCCACATGGATCTTAGACTCTGTTATATCTCCAAGTAAATAGTCCGATGAGATTACTAATCATGAATATTCTCATGTTAGTCAAACTCTTGAAAAAAGAATTTGAATTAAGTTTGAGGACAATAAGTCTTTAATACCTTATAGACGTTCTTTTGCTGATACCAGAAGGTTATCACTACATTCAACCCATTCTTATATTGCTCCGGTAGAACCTATTTATGGTCCAGCTAGGTTAAATCGAGCTGCATCACTTCATACGATTTCCACTGATGATGATAATAAGTGTGTTGATCGTATAAAGATTGATTCCAAAAATATTGTCAAAGACGATAACGATAAGTCTTCTGATAAGGATATTCCTATTGCATCCCAGATGGATTTCAATTTAAATGGTGTTTAAATGATTAGGTTCCAAATTGATTTTAGTCCGAGATCACCGGCAAGAAAACATATTCTGTCAGAATTTTGTCACGATAGATGGAAAAGTTTTAAAAATTGGTATACTGAGTATTATACCACTGATGATAAAAGGAGTATTTCTCAAGAATTTTATGAATTTTGTGCATTGCATAACCAAATAGTATATTTTGTTCCATGGTTCTTATCTACCTACATGCCTATGTATATTAAGGTGCTTGAAAGAACTTATTTAGATGTGTCTGGTAAAATGGTGAAAAGTATTTATCCTCCACAAGCTCCTTTTGTATTACCTAATAATACAGGTATTACTTTTGCTGCTTTTCAACGATTTATTGAAGATGATATTGCTAGCAATGGCATTAAAGAGGTTAATAATCTGATTTCTCAAAATAATTATTTGTCTCTATATGTTAAAGTTTTAGGTGAACATATTAGTTCTCTTGATTCAAAACTTGATTGTTTGGTTGATTTGGTTAAAAAGATCAGTATTCCTCCTTCATCAGATCGCTCTTTAGTAATTCATTCGGCTCAAGTAATTTCCGATGAGCCCTCTTCATCCATTAAATTACCACCCTCTATACAGAGACCTCCAGATATTACTGGTTTTCAGATTAAATCACGAGAGGATTTAGAACAACTGGTTAATGAAAAATTAGCTGGTCTAAACCTCAAACCCCTCGAATTAGCCTCTGAATATGCAGAGAATATTTCTGATCCTTCCAAAGATTATAGGGAAGAAACCAGATCAGAACTCAATAAACTTAAAAAATTTAACGACCCGGCTAGTCATCTCATGAGTTACCGCTCCGTTTCTCCCATTTCTGCTGCATTATGCTTCGTTATCCGTGTTTTATGTGATCGAGTTGAGTAGTTTGCGTTCGGAGTGGATTTGGTAAGAAATGAGACATTTAGTCTCTTTTAAGAAGGTTTAAGTTGAAAAAGTCAACCGGATGTTGACTTATGAGTTAGAGGGCTCGGATGTGAGTTCCGATGGTTCGGTTAGATTCGGGAGGCGATTTATGACTTAGGAGTGTGATCGGAATTGGTTTTGGAGGTCCCATGTAGAATCAGGCTTGAATTGGTGGAGTTAGTATTTTGGCGATTTCTGGTTGTTAGGCGAGATTTTGATCCGAGGGTCGAAATGGAATTTCGAGAGTTTCTATAGCTTCGTATGGTTATTTTAGACTTAGGCGTATGTCCGGATTTGAAATTTGAAGTTCGTAGGACAATTCAACGCATTTTGGCGAATGTTGGAAAATGGAAGATTTTTGGAAAGTTTGACCGAGGAGTTGACTTTTTAATATCGGGATCGAAATCCAGTTCTGAAAATCTTCATAGGTCCGTTATGTCATTTATGACTTGTGTGCAAAATTTGAGGTCAATCGGACTCGATTTGATAGGTTTCGGATCGAATGTAGAAGTTGGAATTTATTAGTTTCATTAGGCTTGAATTGGGGTATGATTCATGTTTTTAGCATTGTTGGATGTGATTTAAGGCCTCGACTAAGTCCGTAATATGTTTTAGGACTTGTTGGTATATCCGGACGGGGTCCCAAATGGCTCGGGTGAATTTTGGATGGTTAAACGGGCTATTTCCTCTTTGGAAAGGATGAAAAAAATTGCAGAAATTTTTTAGAAAAACTGGTGCGTGTAGTTTAGTTTGGAAGCTCATATCTTGCAATCTATAAGGAATCAGAAAAATTGCAAAACATGAAAGTTGTAGCCCTTTGAATCTAGTTTTCAGAATGATAAATCATTCATGATTTGGATATACATACAGAAAGTTATGATAGATTAAAGTTGGCTAGTACAGCTGTTGTTTCCTTGACCATGAAAATTGACACCAAATCCACCTGAAAAGCTTCCAAAAACACAGCAAAAGGCCAGCTGCAAACAGTCCCAAAATCCAGCTCTAATACAATCCAAAACTGACCTAAAACAACCCCAAAAATCTGCCCATAAAAGGAGCTAAAACCCAGCAAAATAAGCTGTGAAAACAGCTAGGAAGAGCAGTGAAAATCAGCAGCAAACCAGCTGCAAAAACGCACCAAAATCCACCCAAAGGTCACTCCAAAACAACCCCAGAATACTCCAAAAATGCTGCCAAAAACCAGTTGAAAACCCAGCAAAAACGAGCTCGAATCACCTCTGTACTCCATCCAAAAGGAGCAGCAAAACCAGCCATGAAATAGCTAGAGTTTAGCTCCAAAACAGTCCAAAGAAGCAGTAAAAAGTACAGCTGCTTCACGCCACAAAAACGCAGCAGCTGCTGCTTGTCTTCTTCCTCCAAAAACCGACCCGTAACCACCTGAAACCACCACGAAAATAGCCCAAAAATACAGCATAAAATAGTCATGAAGCCAGTCACGATTTGCCTCCCAAAAGCACACCTGCACCGTCCATCCTCTGTTTCTTCGAGTCGAGTTTCGGGCCGGTGATTCAGTTCGATGTCGTTCGTCCTGTTCGTGGTCTTGCTTTCAGTTTGAGTATTCAATATTCGCTATTGTACTCGCTGGTTCGCACATGAACTTTCATCAACAAAATAACGAAGAGGCTTCATTGAGATTCTTAAAATGGGGGTTTCGGCCATTTTAACAAATTTGGAGCTTTGGAGCTCGGATTGAGGCGATTTTTAGAGGGATTTCCACAAATTTGAAGGAAGTAAGTGTTCTTTATCATAAATCCTTCATAGATCATGATTCCATATTCATTTACATCATAAATCCATGAATCTATGGAAGAAAAATCAGATTTTTTTCCAAATCTTCCAAGAACGAAAATTTAAGATTTGAAAGCTAATCCGATGTCGGAATTTGATAATTTTTGTATGGGTGAACTCGTGGGGAGATAAGGAACCCGTTGATGTGAAAATTTTTGAACTTCGAGAAGTGGGCCCGGGGCTCGGGTTTTGCTAATTTCGGGATATTTTGGTATTTTTGATTGTTTTCGCTTGGGCTTTGTTCCCTCAACATATTGTGACGTATATGTTCTGAATTTGGATAGATTCGACGCACGTGAAGGCTAATTCTAAGGGCAAAGGCGTTGCGGGCTAAGGATTTAGCCGGTTTGAGGTGAGTAATGTTTGTAAATGATATCCTGAGGGTTCGAAACCCCGGATTTGCACCTCTAGGTGAGTTTCGTTGCTATAAGGACACCTTTCTTAGTAGGGTGATGGATTTACCCAAAAGTAATAGTGAACATTGGAAAGGAAAGTTTATAGATGGATTGCCCTCTTTATTTGCAGAAGGAGTTAGAAAAGCTCTTCGTGGAAACAATGTCCAGATTCTTTATAATACCTACACCTATGGCAAATTAATTGGTGTATGTACCCAAGAAGGGTTAAGTCTATGCAAAGAGCTGAAGTTAAAATCAACAGCTCAAGCGACAGAAACTAACTGAAAGAAATCAGTTAGGCGATTTATGTCAACAATTCGGAATGGAAGATGGCTCCTCCTTTAAAAACAAAAGGAGCAAAGGAAAGAAAGGAAATGATAGAGACGATTATTACCAAAGAAAAGGTAAGAGGAGACATCGTCGATCCAAAGAAGAGCAATATGCTCGAAGAAAATATCGCAAAGAAAAGCGATTCGCTAAGAACAGATCTAAACGAGATCTGAAAGATATAAAGTGTCATAAGTGTGGCAAATTTGGTCACATCGCTCCAAATTGCAAGAAAGAGAAGCTTAAAGCGCTTGCTCTTGAAATGGATGATAAATCCAAAGAAAAATTTCTGCAAATTATGGCAGAAACTTTGACAGACGATTATGATACTGATTATACTTCATCCGCTTCTTCTGAAATGTCTGTTAAATTATTTGATTTATCTGATGATAATGCTTGTGATAAATGTGATACTGGTAATGGTACTTGTTCTTGTGAAAATTTGGATTTTTATAAAATACAATCTCAATTTCAAAATGATTTTGAAATAAAATCAATTACTTCTGATAATATTTTAGAATTATTAAAAGAAGTTTCGGATCCTACTTTACGAGAAAAAATTATTAATATGGCTTCTACTTCTACTTCTACTTCACAACCGGCTGATAAGCCTACTCGAAAAAGAGATATACTAGACGAAGATCCATATTCTATGGCGGAAGTTCAAAAAAGACTTTTAGAAAAAAACTTGCCACAAAATATGAATCTTCCTAGTTATACCTCTTCATTGGATGATTTAAAAATTGAAGTTGAAAGGTTAAAAATGAGATTAAATCTCTTAAACAAAATCAAATGATTTTGGACGATAGAATAGGACAAGTTGAGAAAAATGCTATTTCAACTAGCCAGATTGATACCAAGAAAAAAGGGATTATATTACCTGAAAGTAATGATTTAGAGGAAATATCTGAATTTGCCAAAAAGCTATTTCTGATCCTAATCACGATTTGTTTTTGGGAATGATGCAAATAGTTACTTCGCATAAATGGTATGTTAAGTGTACTATTTTAATTGATGATAATTTTTCAATTACCGAAACTGCGCTTATTGATAGTGGTGCTGATATAAGCTGTATTCAGGAAGGATTAATTCCAACTAGATATTTTCAGAAAACTTCTCATAAAGTTAGTTCTGCTTCTGGTGATAGGATGAAAATAGAATATAAACTGCCTGATGCATATGTTTGCAAGCAGAAAGTTTGTATTCCTCATTTCTTTATTCTTGTTAAAGATAAAATATTTCCTTCTATTATATTAGGAACTCCTTTTATCCAGACCATTTATCCCTTCACTCATGTGGATAGCAATGGGTTCGATGCTACATATATGGGTAAAAAGATTTCATTTCAGTTTATAATTGAACCTCTTGCAAGAAATATAAATGCTTTAATTGACCGAAAAAAAATTTCATATGAATTCTTTACAGCATGAAATCTACAACATGTCAACAGATGATATTCTGAAATCTACAAAAGTTCAGGAAAAGGTTAAACTAATTTCTAAACAATTTGCTATATCTATTTGTGCTGATCATCATAGTGCTTTTTGGGATAGGAAAAAGCATGTTGTTTCTCTTCCATATGAAGAAACTTTTTCAGAAGAAAATATTCCTACTTCTCGTCCTTGTCAAATGAATTCTGAATTAGTTAAATTTTGTAAAAAGGAAATTGATACTCTTTTACAAAAGAATTTAATTAAAACTTCCAAGTCTCCATGGTCTTGCACTGCTTTTTATGTCAACAATGCTGCAGAAAAAGAACGTGGAATTCCAAGATTAGTCATTAATTATAAACCTTTAAACAAAGTTTTAAATTGGGTTCGATATCTGATTCCAAACTAAAAGTATTTGCTTTCAAGATTATATGACGCAAATATATTTTCAAAATTCGATTTAAAATCAGGATATTTGCATATTCAATTGTTTAAAGAACATACATGTCGAACTGCTTTTAATGTTCCTTTTGGACAATATGAATGGAATTGCAACAGCCCGACGTGTTGTACAAACGCATAAGATACAAATTGTTTGGACTTGGCTTGTTTTAAGTGCAAATTCCTCTTTGTAATTATGCAATTTTAACATTTTTGCAGGGTATGAGGTATAAGAATCCAATAATTAAGAAAAGAGATCAAAAAGGTAAGTAATGCAGGATATGCGGTCGCATTTCAGACGTGCGGACCGCATATCTTAGATGGGTGTCGCATGCTTAGACAGATTTCTGGGCAAAGGTTCATTTCATAAATGCTGTATGAAATGCGGACCGCAAATCACACTGCCTGCATCGTAGAGTGGAACAGAGAACTGGGCAAGTTTTGTGTCAAAATGCGGTCAGAAATGCGGACCGCATTTCTAAAATGCGGATAGCAAATCCCACAGTGAGATCGCAGAGTGAGGTAGAGTTTTGGGCCAAATGCCATGCCAGAAATGCAGTCCAAATGCGGACCACATGATGAGTTTGCGACTAGAATGCGATCGCATTCTGGACACCTGAAATTTTATTTTTTTTCCTGAATTTCGACCCACTATAAATAGGAACTAGGAACCCTAACATGCAAAACCCCCCCTTATTTCGTCAGTCACCTCAGAAAAACTCACTAAAACACCCTCAAACCCAAGCAAATCAACCTCCAAATTACCTTGAAGACAAACCCCAACATCTATTACAAGAAACCCCACCCTCTAACACCAAAGACCCAGCCCACAATTGCTGCAAATCGTACTAAGATTTCAGTTGAGTTAAGCCACCCTACCAAGTTGTAGCTCGTTAGCCTCGATTGAGTCCACCTAAAGTTCGTGAGTACCCATAAAAGGATGGGCTTGAGGAATTGTTGGAAATCTAGGAATTTTCGCAAAATGAGGTAAGTGTTCGTTCTAACCTTAGCTTGAGGTATTAGAAATCGTGTCTTGTTTGCTAAATTTCTCCCCCTTCAGAACAACGTATAGGCCTGGTGACGGGTGTCTACATGTTGGTGTCACGCATGACCGTGGGTCGTATATGGTTAATCGTTGTGTGACTATTGTTTCAAATTGTTGAATAATTTCCTTGAATTGTTATGATGCGTTGCATGTGGGAGCGGGTGGCACGCCTGCCACATGATGTTGTGAACTGAGGGCGGGTGGTACGCCTACCACAAAGCTTCTTCTATTCGGCATAAAGTTGATGGTCAACTAGATTAGTTGAGTAAGAATTGCTAGGAGTCGAAGAGGTCCAGTGTCAAATTGTGGGTAGTGTGTTAGGAGTCCGTTAGAAGTTAAGGAGTCCAGTGTCTCTTTAGCAAAGTCGTGTCTAGGGTTAATGAAATGATAATTGGGTTGGAAGGTTAGTAGTAGGATTTTGACTGTAATTGAGTACTAACATTGATTAAGCTAAATAGGAGTCAAGTTTGGTTTGGTTATAGCTGAATTTCCCCCTGGCCAGGATGATTGTTTTGTTGTTATTTGTTACCTTGCCGGGACTTCTTGTGAACGTTGTGATAATGAAAGTGGGAGCGGGTGGCACGCCTGCCACGAGATATTGTGTAAGTGGGAGCGGGTGGCACGCCTGCAACGAGATATTATGAAAGTGGGGGCGGGTGGTACGCCTACCACAGTATATATTGAAAGTGGGAGTGGGTGGCACACCTGACACGAGATATTATGAAAGTGGGAGCGGGTGGCACGCCTGCGACGAGATATTATGAAAGTGGGAGCGGGTGGTACGCCTACCACAGTATATATGAAAGTGGGAGCGGGTGGCACGCCTGCCATGATATATTATGAAAGTGGGAGCGGGTGGCACGCCTGCCACAAGAGGTTACTGTAATTGGGAGCGGGTGGCACGCTTGCCACGAGATGTGATGTATGTGGGAGCGGGTGCCACGCCTACCACAAGAGGTTACTGTAAGTGGGAACGGGTTGCACGCCTGCAACAAGAGGTTACGGAGGAAAAAGGGTGGATTGTATTTCATTTCGTTTGTGTTAAAGACCTAAATTGTTGTTTTCCTTCTTACTCTTTGATGATTCCTTTTGCTTTATTTTTCTGCCGTTCCGATGTATGCTTCCTTATCCCTTTTAAAGTTATTTATGTATTTTATCTTCCGCTGTAGATACATATATGCTAAAAAAATTGCACAGGTTTATCTGGAGTCTGGTCCTAGCCTCTTCACTACCTCGCCGGGGTTAGGCCAGGCACTTACCAGCACATGGGGTCGGTTGTGCTGATACTACACTATGCACTCTTTTGTGCAGATCACAGTGCCGCAGGCTATGAACAGTAGGAAGCTTCCAGCCTTTGATTTTCAGGCGACCCAAGGTAGTTCTGCAGACGTCCGCGGATCTTGGAGTCCCATGTCTATTCCTTGTATCTGTTTCATCTACGTAGTCTAGAAACAACATTTGTTATATTCTTCAGACCCTGTTTGTAGTACTCTTAGATAGTGTGTGAAACTGTGACACCAGATCTTGGGTAGACCGTTGTGGATAGTTTATCGGCGATAGTTGTGTAAAGTATTAACTTTGTGATTATTTCTCTTGTAGAATTACTGCTTTTCAGTTGATGCATTTGTGATGTAATGAATTCATAAATAGAAACGTGGTAATTAGTCCAATTGACTGGCTTGCCTAGCTTTCACTAGTAGGCGCCATCACGAAGCCCGAGGGTGGGAAATTCGGGTCGTGACAGGTTGGTATCAGAGCCCTAGGTTTACATAGGCCTCACAGTTCATAGACAAACTCGGTAGAGTCTGAGGGATCGGTACGGAGACGTCTGTATTTATCCCCCAGAGGCTACAGAGTTAGGAAAAATTCCACAGTTGTTCATTCTTGTCGTGCGGTTTGCTTCTCAAATGCTAATTGGATTCCTACTCTGTTCTTTCGCAGATGGCGAGAACACGCACTTCCTCATCTACCGTCCCGCAGCCCGAGCCCCCAGCAACAGCTTCCACGCGGGGTAGAGAGCGAGGCCGAGGTCTTGCTAGGGGTCGAGGCAGGGGCAGAACTCAGCCTCCTGCAGCAGCACCGGTGGCGGAACCTCAGATTGATCTTGACGATGAGGTTCCGACCCTAGCAACTCCGGCAGGCCCAGCTCAGGTCCCCGAGGGGTTTATTGCACCCCAGTTCTTCAGGACGCTTTGGTCCGGTTGGTGGGCCTCATGGAGAATGTCACCCGAGCGGGCTTACTTCCAGCAGCACCAGCCACTCCTCGGGCAGCCAGCTGTGACAGCCCAGCCGGGAGCAGTAGCTCACGCCGGCAATAGGGCGGTAATGTCCGCCGATGCTTTGTGGAGACTGGATAGATTCACCAAGCTCTTCACCGCTACCTTCAGCGGTGCTTCTTCGGAGGATCCCCAGGACTTCCTATACAGTTGCCATGAGGTCCTCAGGAACATGGGTATTGTTGAGACCAACGGGGTAGACTTCGCGGCATTTTTCCTGTCCGGATCCACCAAGACTTGGTGGAGGGATTATTGCTTGACTAGGCCAGCCGGTTTGCCATCTTTGACTTGGGAGCAGTTTACAGAGTTGTTTCTGGAGAGGTTTCTTCCCGTCACTCAGAGAGAGGCTTATTGGAGGCAGTTTGAGCGCCTTCAACAGGGGTCCATGACAGTTACCCAGTATGAGTTCAGGTTCATCGACTTGGCTCGGCATGCTCTCATCATACTCCCGACAGAGAGGGAGAGGGTGAGGAGATTTATTGACGGTCTCATCCAGCCGATTCGCCTTCAGATGGCTAGGGAGACTGGTAGTGAGATTGCCTTCCAGGAGGCGGTCAATGTGGCTCGCAGAGTCGAGATGGTTCTGTCGCATGGAGGTGGTCATGGGTTGGATAAGAGACCCCGTCTTTCAGGCAGATTCATTGGTACTTCGTCTGGAAGCAGAGATTCATACGGTAGAGGCCATCCTCCTAGGTCCTTTCAGTCAGCTCTCCAGGTTTCTCAGAATGCATCAGGTAACCGCGGTTCTCATATGCAGTATTCCGATCAGCAGTCTATCGGTGCACAACCGCTACAGAGTTTCCAGAGTCGGGAGCCTAAGGCTTATTACATGTGTGGCGACACAAGACACATTGCTAGGTATCGCCGCCGTGCTATAAGCAACTCTTCGCACCAGGATTCCCGTGCTCTGACACAGGCACCAGATGTTCCGCAGCCCGCCCAGCTAGCCAGGGATGGGGGTAGAGGTGCTAGAGGTAGAGGTAGAGGTGCTGGAGGTGGGACTCAGGTCGGCAGAGGTGGGGGCCAGCTAGTAGCAGGCCGTCCTAGAGATGTGACTCAGTGTGGTGGGGCTCAACCCCGATGTTATGCTTTTCCAGCTCGGCCGGAGGTAGAGGCTTCAGATGCAGTGATTACAGGTATGGTTCTGGTCTGTGCTAACGATGCTTCAGCATTATTTGATCCAGGGTATACCCACTCATACGTCTCATCTTATTTTGCATCGTATCTGGCCATGCCTAGTGACTCATTGAGTGTTTCTGTTTATGTGTCTACTCTAGTGAGTGATTCCATTATGGTAGATCGAGTCCATCGTTCCTGTGCGGTAGTGGTTGGGGGTTTTGAGACCCGCGTAGACTTATTGCTTTTGGACATGGTTGATTTTGATGTCATATTGGGGATGGATTGGTTATCACCTTACCACGCCATCCTGGACTGCCATGCCAAGACTGTGACCTTAGCTTTATCGGGTATGCCCCGTTTGGAGTGGAAAGGGACTCCTGGTCGTTCCACTCGTAGAATTATCTCTTATATGAAGGCTCAGCGTATGGTCGAGAAGGGGTGTTTGGCTTATCTGGCTCATGTTCGTGATTCCAGTGCTGGGGTCCTCTCTCTTGAGCCTGTGCCCATGGTTCGTGAGTTTCCTGAGGTTTTCCCATCCGACCTGCCGGGGATGCCACCCGACAGGGATATTGACTTTTGCATTGATGTGGCTCCGGGCACTCAACCCATTGCAAGACTTGCTCGAGAAGGGTTTCATTAGACCCAGTGTTTCACCTTGGGGTGCGCCGGTGTTGTTTGTTAAAAAGAAGGACGGGTCAATGAGAATGTGCATTGATTACCGACAATTGAACATGGTTGCAATCAAAAATAAGTGCCCATTGCCGAGGATCGACGATTTGTTTGATCAGCACCAGGGTGCCAGGGTATTTTCAAAGATTGATTTGAGGTCTGGCTATCATCAGCTAAAGATTAGGGCATCCGATGTCCCTAAGACAGCCTTCCGTACTCGGTACGGGCATTATGAATTCTTGGTGATGTCCTTCAGGTTGACAAATGCCCCAGTAGCTTTTATGGACTTGATGAACCGAGTGTTCAGACCTTACCTGGATTCGTTCGTGATAGTTTTCATCGATGACATCCTGGTATATTCCCGCAGCCAGGAGGAGCATGCACAACATCTCAGAGTGGTTCTTCAGACTCTGAGGGATAGTCGGTTGTATGCTAAGTTTTCAAAGTGTGAATTTTTGTTGAGTTCGGTTGCATTTCTGGGACATATTGTATCGGCAGAGGGTATTCAGGTTGATCCAAAAAAGATCGAGGCAGTCAAAAACTGGCCTAGGCCGGCATCAGTTACAGAGATCCGGAGTTTCTTGGGGCTGGCAGGATACTATCGTCGGTTTGTGGAGGGGTTTTAATCTATTGCAGCCTCGATGACCAAGTTGACCAAGAAAGGTGCCCAGTTCAGGTGGTCGGATGAGTGTGAGGCGAGCTTTCAGAAGCTCAAGATAGCTCTGACCACGGCACCAGTGTTAGTCTTGCCCACAGGCTCAGGGCCTTACACAGTTTATTGTGATTCCTCTCGTATTGGGCTTGGTGCAGTGCTAATGCAAGAGGTCAAGGTCATTGCCTATGCTTCGAGGCAGTTGAAGGTTCATGAGAAAAACTATCCGGTGCATGCTTTAGAATTGGCGGCCATAATTCACGCCTTGAAGATTTGGAGGCACTACTTATATGGCATGTCGTGTGAGGTGTTCACGGATCATAAGAGCCTTCAGTACCTGTTCAAGCAAAAGGAGTTAAATTTGAGGCAGAGGAGGTGGTTGGAGATGTTAAAGGACTATGATGTCACTATCTTATATCACCCGGGAAAGGCCAACGTGGTGGCCGATGCCTTGAGTAGAAAGTCGGCCAGTATGGGCAGTCTTGCCTATATTCCTGTCAGTGAAAGACCACTTGCTTTGGATGTTCAGACTTTGGCCAATCGATTTGTGAGATTGGACATTTCTGAGCCGAATTGGGTATTAGCTTACACTGTCGCTCATTCTTCGTTGTTGGAACGAATACGTGAACGACAGTTTGATGATCCCCATTTGTGTGTCCTTAAAGACACGGTGCAGCGAGGAGGTGCCAAGCAGGTCACCTTAGGCGACGACGGAATTTTGAGATTACAGGGTCGAGTTTGTGTGCCCAATGTAGAGGG
>MCJB01048388.1:0-49495 GCA_002018475.1 Nicotiana obtusifolia | reverse complement strand
TTTACTACATAACTGTTTGAAATTGATTTAATAATGTATTGATTTGGGCTTTTAGTCATATTTGGGCTTCACGCCAGTTATGTAAACCCTTCAGGGGTATTTAAAATGCTTTGAATCGTTATTTGAACTTGGTTTTGGAAAACTAAATGATGTTTTCAAATGATCGTTATATATGGATCGGGTGGCACGCCGCCACGAGATATGAAATAGCGCTTGGGCCGCTAAAGCCCCTTCCGGACGTCTGAACCACCCACAGTGAGCGCAGGATACCCATCATAATGGCCCAGTTGGTAACAATGACAACTGTAGGTCACGGTTGGTAACAATGACAACCGGTAATGATAAATAATACAGTTGGTAACAATGACAACTGTAGGTTACAGTTGGTAACAATGACAACTGATAACCGGAGATGGGTAGATAATACAGTTGGTAACAATGACAACTGTAGGTTACGGTTGGTAACAATGACAACCGGTAAACCAAAGATAACACAGTTGGTAACAATGACAACTGTAGGTTACAGTTGGTAACAATGACAACTGGTAATCGGAGTTTGATAAGAAATACAGTTGGTAACAATGACAACTGGTAACCGGATTTTGAAAAGGTTTTACTGTTTTAAATGATGTTAAGCCCGAGGGGCAGGTATTTGAATGACATTTAGCCCGAGGGGCGGTTTTTAAAGTGTTTTCTGTTTCTTCCCAATACTTGCTTGAAAGATGTACATGTTTTACCCGTTAAAAGGATTTTCTACTTGACTTTACACTTGGTTACCATTTTCTTAAAGATGTTTTATTGTGCATTATGTGTTTTCTTACCTACAGTTATTATTTACGTTTATTACTCACTGAGTTGGAAGTACTCACATTACTCCCTGCACCATGTGTGCAGATTCAGGCGTTAACGGTCCCGCTGAGAGGCGTTGATTACTACTGCCAAGGCGGAACTTCGGAGGTCACGAGGTAGCTGTTTGCGTCCGCAGCCCCGTGTCTCCTTTCTTTTGTTATTCCTACTTTTGTCATAAATTGTGCCAAAGATATTGTAATAGTTATATTATTATTAGGACTCCTTTAGTGGCTCATGACTTTGTGACACCCCAATCAGAGGGCTGTAGTCGGGATGGTTGCTATATTTTCCGTAATTAACTATTATCAAACCATATTTATAATACTTTCTTGTTATTTAACTGAGTGATCAAAGTTTAGTGGTTTCGGCTGGCCTTGTCTTCATGAGAGGCGCCATCACGACCAGGTTGGGATTTTGGGTCGTGACACACAATCTATATCAAGAATGATTAATCTCCTTGGTTATTATTACTAGTTTAAGAGTAATTTGTTGAGGTTCATTAGAAATTATAAGATTGCCATGTACCACTCATAATGCATCTTGAAAATCCTTCAAAATTATATTAAAATTATCCATTTATTTATTTTTGGTTTTCTTTTTGTGTTTGTTCATCTCCCTTTCAATGAATCGATACCCCCCCCCCCTNTTCCCTCCCCTCCCCCCTCCAGCATCTTTGGACGTGAAAGTAGAATGCTTTACATGTTAAAAAAGAAACTTTTTATATTACCTCAACAACGATCTTCTTTTGAAATTAGTAAAAAAGTTATAATACTTGGTGATTTGTGAACTATACTCAAACAAGTCAATTTAATTATTACATTGGTGATTTTCACTTTGCAGTTGTTCTCTTTAATCTCCCTTTGCAGATGCAATGACATTGAGAATTTTGAAAGAACGTAAGTCCACTAGCACTTCTTAACTAAATGTTGAAAAAGGTAGAATCTAACATGTCACTTTATATCTCTATCTTGTTTGAACTCATTTTTTTTATTATTGTTAAGTGTAGTTGTCTTTAAAAAAATATATCCTTAATTGTCTTGATGCAGGGTTTGGTGAATGATCAATTTGAACACCTAACGATATCTGAGAGGGCACCAAATCCCAGTTTGTAGTGCAAACAATAGAGGATTATTTCTGGTTTTCCCAAACCTTGATCCGGTTAAGGAATGATTTCACTACTACAAACGAGCTGGAAACTTATGCTCGGGACGTAGTACTCAGCCAACTTACAGAGAAATGATCTTGAAGAATCCTAGTATATATCAACTTTGAGAAAGTTTAAACCTTAAAGTATCATTGAACAGATGAATTTCTTTATTTATTGAAACTCTATATACACCCAAATTTATTTATTTATTTATTTATTTTAGACGTTGTGTCAGTTGATCATTTGCACTTGTCAACTACTCCAAAAACATTCATTATGGAAATATGATTGTTTCTCCAACTTCAAGATCGAGTTTTAAGATTTTAGCTACATCTATTTAAGAAAGTAATTTATCATTTAATTAAAAACCACATTGTGCAATTGTTTGCTAGAGCTATCTGCTGTGAAGAGGGCTAAACTTGAAGAAAAAAAGAAACAAGTCAATCAACAACTAGTGGATGAGAATGTTGCAAGTCAAAGCAGTGAATAGGGTTTGGAGAAGGTAATGCCAACGACGGAGAGAAGAATGATGCGCATCCTAAGTACCTTGATTGAGCATGAAAAACTTTTATTTTCCTATCATTGTTTGTCATCTTGTTCTTTAATTAATGCATTTCTAGTTATAAGTTTGTTGTTTATCGTTTATCTATTTTTATTATCGTTGTCATTTTAATGATATATGAATATTATTCCATTTAAGTCCAACCTAATTATGTGCGTAAAATATATATGGTGTTTTGGTCCAATCAATCTATTTCGTTTAGGTGTTTGTCCTGATTAGCTTACTATATTTCGTTTTTCTTTTTCTCGATGGAAGTTTTTACTTTTTCTAAAGAAAAATTATAAAATTTTCATATTTGCCTAGTCTTCTTTCTTGGAAGAAAAGGTTTTAGATTTTTATAAATTGGGAATCCTTCCTTCTAATTTAGTAGCATTCACAATGTAGCAAGCTATAGGGGGTTTAAGAGTCTTGTTTAGGGGGAGAATTTGTGAGACAAGTGTTATCCTGCCACCTGTGTTTGCGTCTTTGTGAAGTTGTTCTCTCCATATTTTGTTCTCTCTTTTATTTAGTAGATAGCTTATCTTCGCCTCTGAATGTAGGTTAATCGACCGAATCACGTTAATTGTTTGTGTTTCTTTTAATATATTTCTCTTTATTGTCTGATTTATAAAGTACTATGTTTGATTAATTTCCGCATGACACCTAATTATTTCGATCCTAACAAAAAGCGATGGCAATCTTGATCCACGTCAAGAAGCATCGTACAAATGATTAGATCGGAGAGCATTGTTGATATAGGGAGATTGAATAAGAATAAATCAAGTTAAATATGAGGCATACACTTACTGTTCAACAATTCCATATGATATACCATACTTTAAGACCTCTAACTTACTTCATTAGATTTTAATTAAAAATAATAAACCAAACATTATAGTTTTTCAAAAAAGGAAGAACAAGAGCTTCAGGTTTAGTTTCTCTCTTTTTCTCTTTTTTAATTTTTTAAATTTTAATTTTTTATTTTTGAAACCCTATAGGTTTAAGATCTCTATTAGATTTTATAGTACATATTTGTCTCCTCTTTCTTTTTCTTTTTTCTTTTTTCTTTTTGCTTGAAACCATACGTATCTAATATCCTCCAAATTCCAATAGGTTTCTTCTTCTAAGATCCTCCAAAAACCCTAGGATTTCTCTAAAATTCTTGTTTCACTTTCACAATTTGCTAATGGATTCCGATCATGATATTTATGATATGGATTCAGAGGAGGAAGTTTTCAGTGATGACGGCACCATTGACGAACCCTAAGACTCCCAAAGCAAGAAAAATTATAGAATATTGAAAGATAAAGATATTTGTCGACTCATGAAAAAAATATATCTCAAGAACTTCGATGATTCTTTCGGTTCCAAGAGACGTTTCATTAGCTCTTCTGCTCCACTGTAAATGGAATATATACAGAAGTAATGAAGAATGGTTCGCTAACCAATCCAAAGTTCGCAAAGCTATAGGTATGTTATCTGAAAAAGAAGCCGAAAACCCTTTAAGAAAAAGAACGTTTTCGGATTCTAATCGTTTGTTGACTTGTGGGATCTGTTTTGAGGAGTATTCTCTTGAAAAGGTTGCATTTGCTGATTGTAAACATCCTTTTTCTAAGGTATGTTGGGAATATTACATTAGTACGTCAATTAATATTGGTCCTAAATGTCTTGTCTTACGTTGTCCTAAACCATCTTGTAACATCATGGTAGGTCAAAGTATGACTGTTATATTAGCATAAGAGAAAGATAGATTGAAGTATTATGATTATTTGATAAGATCTTATGTTGAAGAAAATAGGAGAAACAAGTGGTGTCCTGCCCCTGGATGTAAAAATGCAGTAAAAATATTTGAAATTTTGAGTGAAAATTACGATGTGATTTGTGATTGTTCTAATGGTTTCTGTTGGAATTACTTGGATGAGAATCATCATCCGATTGATTGTGATACTATAGCTAAGTGGAGAATTAGAAATCTTGAGGAAGCTGAAAATACGAATTGGATTTTGGCTTTCACCAAAAAGTGTCCTAAATGTAAGAATGCTATTGAGAAAAATATGGGATACATGCATATGACTTGTAGGTGTTTGTACCAATTTTGTTGGCTTTGTTGAGAAGAGTGGGGTACTTGTTATGGTAATTGTAATCGTTATGAGGAAAACAAAGAGATAAAGGAAGCCAAGAAAAATGTACTAATTAAGGTACACACATTACTACGAGAGATGGATGTCTAATGAGAAATCAAAACAAAAGGCATTAAAAGATTTAAATGAGATGAGAGATGGAGTAGTGAAGAAGCTAAGTGAATTGGACTATTTATTTGAGGACAGATTGAAATTCATTGTATTAGCTTGGCAACAAATTGTTGAATGCAGAAGAGTTTCGAAATGGTCTTATGCTTATGGATTTTATTTGCCGGAAAAAGAGAAGACGAAAATGTAATTTTTCGAGTTCTTGCAAGGGGAGGCAGAGGCAGGTCTAGAGCGACTTCATTATTATGCAGAGAAAGAATTATTGGATCATCTTGGATCTACTAGAAATTGGATCATACAGAGCAAGGGTTTTACAACAAGAATTTTGAACGTTTTAATTTGGCTGACTAAGGTCACTGGAGATTACTTTGACAACTTGGTTATTGCCTTAGAGAATGGGCTCAAAGATGTGAGTTGCTGTTCTGATATCAATATTTCTAAATTGTGTTTGGTAGAGTAAGCAAATTTAATGGAACAACTAAGTATGAGAATATAAGATCTCAACTTAGAAGAGGTATTTTGTTTTCTTTGTTTGGCTTAACAAGTTGGGTGAGAATTTATGGATAAGTAATCACGGGTTCGAGTCGTGGAATCAGCCACTGATGCTTGCATCAGGATAGGTTGCCTACATCACACTCCCTTGAGGTGCGGCCCTTTCCCGGACCCAGCATGAATGCGGGATGCTTTGTGCACCGGGCTGCCCTAGTCTAAAGCTTGGTTTGTCTCCATTTTTTCTTGTGCAGAATTTATTTTCATTAAATTTCAAATGTATTTGATTCAGTAGTCTAAAGCTTTGGTTTTTTGGACTTTCATATCTCAAGTTTTTAGTCCAGCTTGTATTTTTTCTAATATAAAGCTCATTATTTCTTGTATCAAGTATGGTTTAATAGTAGTTTTAATAGTAAGAGATACTGGAAATCAGCAGCGTATTTTTTTCTTCTCTAAATTTACTAATTTGAGAGTTGCAGTGCATATCTCACCTAACCAAAAAGATAAAAAATTGTTACAATAAAGCTGAGAGTTCAAGATGGTTCAAACACCAACAAGCTTGATTTTCCTTCTCAACTCAAAAAGAGGGTAATTGACATCTATCCGTGTCGAGATACTAATAACAATTTATTGCCATCTATCCATGTAGAGATACAACCAGCAATTTAGGATGCGTGAAAGGCCTCGGGGTTTTGTTCCCATGGTAAAAGTGCAACTCATGGTGTGTGGATTAAACGTACATTGCGGATTCACACTTTTCTGGCGCCAAAAAATTGATTTTTCTGGCTGATATAATTTTTCCGAAAAGGGTGGCTTAAACTGGATGATCTTATAGAGATAAAAGGGTAATTTTGCACCGTAATTAGCTTAAACTCAAAACAAACTTTAAACTAAACTCATCAGTTAATGCAAAATCATAAGAATCTTTAACCTACATGGAAAAAAAAACGTGTCCCATTTTCAAATCTAATTTCAACTATTTCTCATTTCGTAACGGAAATTGTAATAAATGAGGACTTATCATTTTTGGACTTATATAAACACCTCCCTCAGAAAGAAGACTTCATTGATGAATTGAGCCTTTTTTCAGAAAAGTATTGATTATAGGTAAGAGTCTATTTTGATGTTAACTTGTTACATCTCCTGGTAAATAGAGAAAAAGAAAAAGATTTGCATTGATAAATTTTATTGTGTCTATATATAGCACTTAGAAATTCTGTTCATGATTTCATCTATAACATCGATCGCATGTAGTTCAGTAACACTTCTAATATAAAAAGTTGATAGGTTTTAGTTAACCTTATTGTTGAAGACCTTTCTATGCACTACTTTGTTTGATATATAATCTTGTACAAACTTTTTTCCTGTTGAGAAATGGTTAGCCTTCTCGGTTATAATTACTAGTTTATTATTACGAGTTATATATTGATGGTACAATAATTACTACGTATGATCTCTATCTTATCAAGCATGAATTGATCTTTTTTATTCAATCTAGATCTCCTTGCAATTGATCTATGCGATATCGAGTATACTAACATGACTCTCGAACGGTCGTACGTAATCAAATCTCTCAAATCATTTTCCTTTTCTCTTGTTAACTCTTTAAAGTATTGCAAGACTCTCCAATAGTGTAAACGTCGAAAATTTTGATAATCATTTCAACCGGTAAATCCGATCTAACTTTCTTGCCTCTCTCCTCTCCAGTCGTCTGGGGCTCAATTCCAAACAAGTTCAAATTTAGTTATACGAGTTACTTGTTAATGATGATGAAAATTGTAAGATTCTCATGTACCTATCATGTACCTTGCAAATCTTTCAAAAAATATTCATTTATTTAATGTTTTGCTTTTGTATGTGTTTGTTTCCTTTCAATAAATCGGGGTTGCTTTTCTTTTGCGTCAACAATTCCCAAAATAGCCAAAAAATTTGTGATTTATGACCTATAGCCAACAAAGTCCTTTTAAATTTTAATTATCTTTTCGGTAAATTTCACTTTCTAGTGTAACAAAAAGTAGATGTTTTTCCGTTTAGTTTATGATGCAGTTGTTTTCTTTAATCTCCTTTTGCAGCTGCTATGGCATTGAGAATTTTGAAGGAAATCCAACTAGCACTTCTTAACCAAATGTTGAAAAAGGTAGAATATAATCTAATTACTTATCTATCTCTATATTGTTTGACTCATTTTTTTTGGGTCTTCTTTTGATTATTTTTATGTGTAATTTGACTTAAAATTATCCTTAATTCTTTTTTATGCAGGGTTTGGTGAATGATCAGTTTGAACACCTAATGATATCTAAGAGGGCACAAAATCCTGAATTTGTAGTGCAAACATTAGAGGATTATTGTGCTGAAATCGAAGCTATTGTATCGCAGATGAAAAATGACATGTAGTACTCTCTAATCTAGAAGAAAGTCATACATCTATACTTTTGTCGAAGACACCAAATTTAGTAACTCTACGATAAATTCGATTTTTGATTTTTCATCTCATGCAACTAATTTCTTCACATTAATTTATTAAATGATTTGCAGTGAGATTCCTGATGTTGATTTTTCTCATTTGGTTGCGTTATGCGACCAAGTCATAGAGAAAAGTACAAGGTGAGCTGTTTGTAATTTTCTGAAAATTTGCTATTTTGCTTTAGCCTCTCAAGTAAAACTTATGGTTTTATTTGAAGCCTGCTATAATTATTTGAGAAATCGAATATTTTTTCTTTCTTTGATGACGATTTTTAAGCTCTTTCTAAATCCCGTGAATTATTAACTAGGATGACTTATGATACTTGTCATGTACGTAGTTTAACATATTAAAATTTTATTTAAAAAACACTCTATGCGGAAATTATGTATTTTGACCCTCGTAAGATTATTAATTGCTACAATTAATTTGTGTTGATGGTACAGGATTGGTGCTGTGCATGTGAAATCTGCATGTCTGCTTCTCGTTCGCACTTGCGAGCAAACAAACAAAAAGAAGTAAGAAGCATCTTTGCTTACTCTCATTTTTATTTGTGAATTATTCTTCATAAACCCATAATTTGAGATATTCAGGGACTCTCCTTAACGATTGATATAACGTTATAACTCAAACAATCCCATAACATTAAACACAACTCTTTCTTAATTAAGATTATTAATTAAGTTCAACTCTCATATCGATCACTGTGACCTTTAAAAGTTACCTTTGATTTCATCAACAATTGATTTTTTTTCTCTTTTTTATTTTTTGATTAATTTGGATAGTTAAGAATATATATGTGCAAAAATTACAAAATAGCAGGAGCATTGCTTCATCAACAGCTAGTTCGAGGTGCGCTTATAAATGTCAAACAGTAGGCACGGTAAATATTTACGCGCATGGGGCGTTTATCCCTAACTAAACAATTAACTTTAAGAATGAACAAATTAAAGTGAAAATGCATATTACTTAACCACGAGTAAATGTTAAAAATATGTGTATACAAGGTACGTATGTCTTACGTTGTAACAATAATGAATGGCATAATAATCAAAAGTTGTGTTGTTACTTTAATTTGCTTGATTTTTAACAATTGCTTTCTAATGATTTTCATTTTAATTTAATGGAAAATTATGATGTTTTTCCATTACATGAGTATAACAAAAAAAAAAAAATGATAATCATCTGGGGGTTACTATAACTACTTGGGATATTATACAAATTTTATATATTTTTTCGACTATTATTTTTACAGCGGCTATACAGTATCATTTTTCCTAACTATTCTTGGTCTCATTCCGGCATCAATTGGCGTCATTTCAATTTTCAGGTTTTCCCAATCTTTGAGCAGGTTAAGGAATGATTTCACTGCTACACAAAAAGAGTTGGAAGCTTATGCTCGGGTACGCAGCTTAATTACAGAGAAATCACTACTTAATTATTTTGTAAATTTTAATTATTTCTTGGTAATTATAATTTTTTTCCCAATCTTATTAAAAAAATTCACTTACGCTGGCAGATGGAGCGAAGGATTATCTTAGTGCAAACGGATTATGCTGGAGACTCAAGTTCTTAAAAGAAAGATATTATGTTGTACTATGCATATTTGGTTGCACTTATTTCCAACGCCATATATTTATGACGTTATTATAGCCATCTCTTAAGACTCTTGAACTTTGAGATTGAATTTATTTCCTTTGATCTTGAACTCTCAGCTATTTGTGTTTTGATGTGGTGTGGGTAATTTCGTTTTCCTAATTAAGATCTAGTCCTAGACTATGAGATTATTTACTTTTGTATTTAACTCTTAGCTTTTCTAATCTTTATTATTATTATAGAGACTTTTAAATGATCTTGAATAGTTATATAATAATTCATTTGTTTCGATATTTTTAGGTTGTTATAGCGAAAGGCTGTTATAGAGAATATATAGTGTAAGATAATATGAAAATCGGTTCCAAAATAAACTGACCATTAGAATGAAATATTATTATAAAGAACAGATGTTATAAAGAGATTTTACTGTAGTATAAAGCAACTTTGAAAAAATTTTAAGCTCAAATTTATCACTGAACATGTAAACTTTTTATTTATTAAACCTATACGCCCGAAATTTATTTATTTTGAAACGTTGTCTCAGAATATGAGTTGACCATCTGCACTTGCCAACTCCGAAAAGATTCATTATGGAAATATGATCTATTGTCCAACATTCATTATGGAAATATGATTATTTTTCCAACTTCAGGGTTGAGTTTTAGGATTTTAACTACATCTATTTAAGAAAGTAATTAATCAGTTCTCTAAAAATCTAAGTGTACAATTAGTTTATTCCTAAATTTGGTCAAATTATCTCAATCAACTTGAGATTATGTTATTAATTTGGACCTATCAATTCCTATCAGACATCTCTATATAAGCGACACACTACTATATGTTCCACACTCATAGATAAACTATTCACTCATATATTGTACTCTAAAGGAAAGTGCTCCTTTTTCTGTGTACCAAACATGACTAAAAAGGGGCTTAGGAATATTAAGAATCTCAGTGACAGTAAGAAAAAAGTCATCTTAGATAAAAGAATAGCAGCTCTATGTAAGAGAGTAGAAAAGCTGTCAATTCTCTGTGATATAGAAGTAGGTCTAATAATATATAATAGTCCTGTAGAAACCAATCCTTTTGTTTGGCCATCTTTAACCCAGGTTACAGACATTGTAACGAACTATTTAAGGTTTACGAGGTTCAAAGAGAAAAAAAGTTAATCAGACATGACGTCAACCTTCAAGAAAAAATGAATGCTATGGAAAAAAATATTAGGTCGAAAATTGAACAAATGACAGAGGAGATGGAAATGGAGACTCTCTTTAACCAACTTGTCAAGGGAAAAAACATCAATGAGCTTGATGTTAGACAAATGAAAGGTTTGCTAAAGCTATTTGATGTGAAGAGGGCTAAACTTGAAGAAAGAAAGAAACAACTGAATCAACAACTAGTAGATACGGATGTTGAAAGTCAAAGCAACGCTATAGGGCTTGGAGAATCAGAAGGTAACGCCAATGATGATGGAGAGAAGAATGATGGGCATCCTAAGGACCTTGATTGAGCATGCAGTACTTTTATTTCCCTATCTTTGTCTTTTCATCTTGTAGTCAATCCTAACTTGTTTAGGATTGAGACATAATTGTTGTGTCGTCGTTTTCTTTGTTGCTATTATTGTTTTTGTCGTCATTGTCATTGTTGTTGTTGTTGTCGTTATTTTTGTTGTCATTATCGTTGTTGTTGTCATTTTTGCTTTTGTTGTTGTCATTGCTGAAGTTGTTGTTTTTGCTTTTGTTGTTATTGTCTTGTTATTGTTGTTGTTATTGATGGTTTTTAATTGCTTATTGTTTATCTATTAATGTTAACATTATAATTTTAATGATTTATGAAGGTTATTCTATTAAGATTCAGTCAACCTAGTTATATGAATAAAATTTGAGATTCAGTCTGGTCAAACCTATTTTTGTAACGAAAAGGTATACTAATGTCACGACCCAAAAATCTACTAGTCGTGATGGCACCTAACTCGATCCACTAGGTAAGCCACTAACAGTCAATACAATCCAAATGAGATTTATAAGAAAATAGTGAAGAATTATTGGAACATTTATAAAATAACCCAAGGACAGATAGTACAAATCATGAGCTTCTAAGACTTAGAATTTACAAAAAACTGATACGAATAAATACGTCATCTGTTTGAAGTTCACATAAACAGATTAGCAAAATCTAAAGTTATTAAGGACAAGTGACAACTATAATCGGAATGCAGGTACTTCATCAATGCTAGCTCTTGCCATACACCACGACTCCAGCTCCAAAATCTACACGCAAGGTGCAGAAGTGTAGTATGAGTACAACCGACCCCATGTACCCAGTAAGTATATTGTCTAACCTCGTTGAAGTAATAACGAGAATTTTTTAGTTAAAAGATACTCACTATTATAACCAGCGGTAGACTAGCAACAGAAACAATTCTAGAGCATAACAGATAAGAGTACAAGAAAACAACTATGCGAGGCAGTAAATGATTGCTAGAAGAAATCACAATAGTAAATTCATAACTTTCATGGTGTGAGAAATGTACGCAAGATATCAAATCAAATGGCACGGCAACACCCTTCATGCATTTATCTCATCCTCACCAAATATATGAATGCAGGTCAAATCAATTGACACGGCAACACCCTTCGTGCATTTATCTCTTCCTCATCGAGCATATGTATAACAGTACCAATCAGGTGAAAGAAATGCCAATAACAATAACGATAAAGTGGGAGACACACATGAAGCAATAACGGCAACGCAGTGCATATGGGAAACAATAACAGACTAGATAGAAGGCATAGAAGTAATGATAGCATTTAAGATAGAGGAACATAAGGTTTACTAGCTAACATGGTAGAAGGCTTAGATGTAGATATAACAGCCATGAAGGAAAGCATGATATTTATAAGCTAAACAAATAGAAGACATGAGTGACTAACATGGTAGAAGGCTTATACGAAAGTGCAGCAAATGAGAAATGGCACAGATGTAGATATGGCAAACAAGAAGGAAAGCATGATATTTGCAAGTTAAATAGATAGAAGGCATGGATAACACAACAACAATTGAGATAAAGGACAAAGACACAACAACAACGACAAGTTACATAGAAAACATAGGTGTAATAGCAACAACTCAAGATAATGGCATGAATATATACACAAGGAAAAGATATTACCACATAATGCATGTCTCTCGTCCTCGCTTGCTTGGATTCCTTCGTGCCATGAACACATGATAATATAAAAATATGGTAATGTAAATGAAATGGCACGGCATTACCCTTCGTGCTTTTACTCTCATCCTCACATGATAATGTAAATGAAATGGCACGGCATCACCCTCGTGCTTTCACTCTCATCCTCACATGACAGTGTAAGTAAAATGACACAGCATCACCCTTCGTGCTTTTATTTTCATCCTCACATGACAATTTAAATAAAATGGTACGGCATCACCCTTCGTGCTTTTACTCTCATACTCAAATGACAAAGTAAATGAGATCATGATAATGTAAATGAAATGACATAGCATCACCCGTGATTTTACTCTCATCCTCACATGATAATGTAAATGAAATGGCACGGCATCACCCTTCGTGCTTTACACTCTTTATCACATGATAATGTATATGCAATGGTATGGCATCATCCTTTGTGCTTTACACTCTTCCTCACCAAGCACATGTATATTAATGACAAGCAAGGTAGGAAGCATGAATAACATCAAGGAGAGTATTTAAGCGGATATTCCAAATGAACATCAATCACAGCTTTCAAGCCAATAATAATTCAATAAATCTCAAGAACCTTATTGTGCAAGTATTTCAACAAGTCTAAAAAATTATCTTCAATTCAAGTATAGAATCCAATATCTCAAAAAATAACGGTCGTAGCGATGTATTAGTGACTAAGCATAGTGATGACGGAATTTAACACATCAATAGTTTCAAGAAAATCCGTCAAATTTTAATCAATTTATAATTAGCTAAATCTTGGTTTCTAGCATTTAATTTCACATTCTTAGTAGTCTAGAAGTCAAGCAAGACATGAAACAAGAAGGTCACGTAATTCTACAAGGCACAATTAATCATATAAATTACCCCCGAGCATGATTAATCCTGGCACATGCATATACGCTCATCACCTCATATATGCATCAACCCCGCATGTAGCAAACAATGGCAATTAGTAGAAAAATTCCCCCAACAAAGTTAGGCAAGACACTTACCTCAAACAAGCTCAATCGATACACTAGAAGCGCCATCCCGCTCAAATCATCCTTCGAACAGCTCAAAACTAGCCAAAAGCAACTCAAAATTATCAAATAATGCCATAGGAAGCAAATCCAACCGATAAAGGTAGAATCTTTACACATTTACTCAAAGTCAACCCAAAAGTCAAACCCGAGCCCGCACTTCGGAACCTGGCAAAACTCACAAAATCTGACAACCCATTCAATTACGAGTTCAACCATACTAATTTGACTCAATTCCGACTCCGAATCGATGCTCAAAACTCAAAAATTCACTTTAGGAAAGTTTAGACAAAACCCCCAATTTCTCTTTTGAAATTATCAATCAAATGCCAAAAACGAAGATGGAATCATAGAATATAATCAAAACCGATTATAAAACACTTACCCCAATCCATGTGGTGAAAATCCTCTCCAAAATCGCCCAAGTTAAGCTCCAAAACCATATAAGAAAAGTGACTAAATTCCGGAATAAGTAAAAAATGTAGTAGTTATTATAGTTCGAATCAGATCCAAGATGATCCCAAAACTCACATTTGATAAGCCCAACATAATCCTTGCGAGATTAAACCCAAGATAGCATTTTGAATCACCCACTTCGGCCTTAAAATGAGGGAGATATGATGTTTTGAAGTTTTCAAGGAAATATGAAAATTTAAGAGACAAAAATGACATTTTTGTAATTATTTTACACTAGAAAATCAGCAACAAAAGAATGTTCGTTTTAGCACCCAAAACTCATTCGGAACCTCCCGTACACAAACCATATATGTATTTCAATCATAAAACACGCTACGAACCTGCTCGTGCACTCAAAACACCGAAAAGAGGTCATCTTAACCTGATATCGACCATGGTCAAACTCCAAATCCTTAACTAATTTCTCAACCAATGATCCAAAACACACCCGAGCTCATCGGGACCCCATTCAATCATACCAACAAGTCCTAAAACACGATACAAACTTATTTAAAGCTTCAAATCACATCAAATAACATAAAAACCATGAATTGCACCTTAAATCAAACTTAATGAACTTTTAAACTATTAACTTCCAAACTCGTGCCGAACAATATCAAATCAACTTGGAATGACCTCAAATTTTGCACACAAGTTTCAAATGACATAACAAAGCCATTCCAACTCTCAGAATTAAAATCCGAACCCGATATCACTAAAGTCAACTTCCAATCAAACTTATGGACATTCCAAAACTCCAAAATGCCAGCTTTCGCCAATTAACGCTAGAACCTTCAAGAAACATCCAAATGCAAATCCGGCATATAACTAAGTCCAAAATCACCATTCAAACCTAACAGAACCATCAAAACTCCGATCCGGGGTCAAATATTATAAAAGTCAAACTTGATCAACTCTTCCAACTTAAAGCTTGCTAGTTGAGAATTATTCTTCCAGATCAACTTCGGATCACCTGAAAACCAAAACTGACGATTCACACAAGTCATAATATACCATATGAAGCTACTCAAGGATTCAAACGGCTGAACGAAATGCAAATGCTCAAAACGACCAGTTGGGTTGTTTCAACCAATCTCATATGATCTAAAGAATATCATTAATTAATCAATAATAACTATTTCCCTCGTTTCGACTGAAAAAAGCCAATCGTTGTTCTAGAAAGTAAAAATCTCGTATTAACCAAGTGATCATTTATTAAAGATCAAATTATCTCAATTAACTTTAGAATGTGTTATTAATTTGGACCTATCAATTCCTCTCAGACATTTCTATATAAGCGAAACACTACTATATATTCCACATTCATAAATAGGTAATTCACTCATATATTGTACTCCCAAGGAAAGTGCTCCTATTTTTGTGTACCAAATATGACTAAAAAAGGGCTTAGGAATATTAAAATCTCAGTGAAAGTAAGAAAAAAAGCCATATTAGATTAAAATAAATAGCAGTTCTATGAAGAGAGTAGAAAAGCTATCAATTATCTGTGACACAGAACTAGGTCTAATAATATATAGTCTGTAGAAATCAATCCTTTTGTTTGACCATCTTTAACCCAAGCTACGGATATTGTAACGAACTATTTAGGATATGCCGAGGTCCAAAGGAAGAAGAAGTTAGTTAGATATGATGTTTACCTTTAAGAAAAAGTGAATAATATGGAAAAAAATGTTAGGTCGAAAATTAAACAAATGGCTGAGGAGATGGAAATGGAGACCCTCTTTAACCAACCTTTCAAGGGAAAGAACATCAACAAACTCGATGTTATACAACCGAAAGGTTTGCTAAAGCTATTTGATGTGAAGAGGGCTAAACTTGAAGAAAGAAAGAAACAACTGAATCAACAACTAGTAGATGAGGGTGTTGAAAGTCAAAGCAGTGCTATAGGGCTTGGAGAATCAGAAGGTAATGCCAATGATGATGGAGAGAAGAATGATGGGCATCCTAAGGACCTTGATTGAACATGAAATACTTTTATTTCCTTATCTTTATCTTTTCATCTTGTAGTCGATCCTAACTTGTTAGGATTGAGACATAGTTGTTGTATCGTCGTTTTAGTTGTTGCTATTATTGTTGTTGTTGTCGTTATTGTCATTGTTGTCGTTGTTGTTTTTGTTGTCATTATCATTGTTGTTGTCGTTGTTGTTTTTGTTGTTCATTGTTGAAGTTGTTGTTTTTGCTTTTGTTGTTGTTGTCTTATTGTTGTTGTTGTTGTTGTTGTTATTGATGGCTTTTAATCGCTTATTGTTTATCCATTTATATTATCATTAACATTTTAATGATATATGAAGGTTATTCTATTAAGATTCAGTCAACCTAGTTATATGTATAAAATTTGAGCTTTTACTGGTCAAACCTATTTGTGTCACAAAAAGGTGTACCAATCTCATCCGATCTAAAGAATATCATTAATTAATCCATAATAACTATTTCCCTTATTTCGACTGAATAAAGCCATTCGTTGTTCTAGAAAGTACAAATCTCCCATTAACCGAGTGAGCATTTATTGAAGAAGTATAATGATGAAAGGTCATAAAACAATTAAGGATAACTTTTCAAATAACTCATTATTAATGGGATAATGCTATATTAATACACCCGCCATCTTCATAGACCCGATTCTTCAATTTTTTTTGGATGACCCTGTCTTTTGTACTTCAGAATTCCAGCATGTTGAATGTGGAATCTTAATTATACATGAACTTTTTGTTAGGATCGAGATAATTGAGTACCCTACGAAAGCTAGTAAAGCAAATCTTGAACGACGATAAATCATACAACAAAAAAGAAATATACCAAAAGAGACACTTCACGTGGTTCGATCAATTGACCTACATCCACGGGCGGAGATGTGCAATCCACTATATAAAAGAGAGTACAAAATATTGAGAACCTCACAAAAAGGCACACACAAGTGACAGGCTAATAATTGTCCCAAAAATTCTCCCCCTAAACAAGACTCTCAAGCCCCGTATGTCTACATTGTGGATGCTATTAAATGAGAAGGAAGGATCCTCAATTTATAGAAGTAAAAACTTTTCCTCCAAGAAAAAGGACTAGCCAAATATGAGAGATTTATAATATCCTTCTAAGAAAAGGAAAACTCAGTTAAGGTAAATATGTTGTCCTTCCCTTCAAGAGATAGGAAAATCAAATATGGTAAGAAAATTAGGACAAATACCTAACAATTCTCCCCCTTGGCCTTAATTTTCTGACAAAATAAACTTGATCCACCTTCTTCACATAACCTTCAACAGGTCGTATCTCCAAATCTCCATCACAAAGTTTGTCTCAACGTGAGTAGCACTCCGGTTAAATTTCTCAAACCAAATCATGATTACTGTCAAATAAGTTGCGGTTAGAAATAAATCCGCCAAGATGAACCTGTCTTGAACCTCGCTCTGATACTACTGTTTTGTCGAGGAAGAGGAAAATATGAAAATAAAGAAGATAAAGAACATTAAATTTTAATGTGGAAAACCCTTCAAATCGAAGGTACAAACCACGGGCTCACAAAGATCCAAAAAGCTCTACTATAACAATAAGAAGATTATAAAAGTTCTCCAAATTATTGTCACGATCCTAATTTTCCTCTGTAGGATGTCGTGATGGCAACCTAGTCTCTAATACTAGGTAAGCCTAAAATCCATGCAGAAATAACTGAAATAATGATTAAAGTCTCAATAACTCAACTACTAATATAAAGGAAACTCCGTAACTCAGTATATACAACTTTCCAAAACCCGGCGAATACAAGTCACAAGCTCTATAAGATGGTATTGAACATCCCTATACATCAGTGTCTATAAACGGATAAGAAAATAAAATAGTCTAGATAGAGGGGGACTCCGAGGCCTTCGGGAGGCCGGCAGGTATTCCTTGACGTCTCCGAACTGAGCTCGCCTCGCTGGTATCTGGACTGGTAGGAGGTACCTGGATTTGCACAAAAAGATGTGCAGAAGCGTGTCATGAGTACACCACAATGGTACCAAGTAAGTGCCAAGCCTAACCTCGGTAGAGTATGGCGAGGTCAGGTAAGGCCGTACTGGAATAAATAAGAAACAGAATGAGTAATTAACAGTGTAATAATAATAACAATGGAAATGAAACAAGTAAGAAATATACCAAGATTAACTACACTGAACTAAGACAAATAATTCATCACGGAAGAAAACAAGGGATGTTATGCCAAGGAAACAAAACAACCAAACACAAGTGAAGTAATAGAGAAGTATCAACAAGAGTCACTACCGAGGTACCGCCCCATAGTCTCAAATCACAAAACAATTCACAATCTTTCCATATATCACTGCAGGAGCCTTGCATTTCAGTTTTGAAGATCATTTTTCCTGAAATAGCATTTCGCGTTTTAGCTCACCTTATCGCATGGCTTCAAGTAGTTCCCCTACTAGCAACACCGGTATCAAGCCCACCTTATCTCACTGCATGCGTTTCAAATCCAAAACCTTCTACCACCGCATGCGTATCAATATTACAACGTATCAAAAATCGCACCTCAAGTGCCCAATATCACAACTTGCAAAAGAAATCGACAATACTGGTGTTTTCACAATAAATAGCCCATGGCTCAACCACAATGTACACACGAGCCTTAACAGTAGCAACCTGAAGTGAATAACTCAACGAGAATAGTATTTCACAACTTAACACTTTACCTCAATTGAATTACGACTTTTATAACTCAATACCAATTTTTAACTACAAGATATTCCAAGAATAACAACTTCTAGTAAAGAATTCAACGATTAAATAATGAATATGGAAAAAAGAAAATAAAAACTTCAGCTAAACATGTAGAGAAATTAACAAGTAAGAGATAAGACAAGTAGAACATGTCAAAATAGACTAATGATGACGAATACAACATGTTAAGATAAATCAATTACGGCATGAAATGAATCTACATAGCTAAAACGGGTAAATTTCCATATTTAGCCCGTGTACACACTTGTCACTTTACGTACACGGCTTTCACATATCATAATTATTAGAAAACAACACCAATCCTAAGGAGTAATTCTCCCATACAAAGTTAGGCAAGATACTTACCTCAAAACACGCTATCTCAATCCACTAGTAAGCTTTTCCCTCGGTAATCCAACTCCGTATGACTCGAATCTAGCCAAAACAACTGCATACCATAAAGATAACTATAGGAAACTATGTCGAACAATAAAGTTTCGATCTTTTCAAAGAAACAATAAGTCAACTCAAAACGTCAACCTAGGCCCGCGTTTCGGAATCCGACCAAAATTATAAAATCCGAATACTTATTCGATAATGAGTCCAACCATACAAGAATTACTTAAATCCGACCTCAAATCGCCTTTATAAACCCCAAAATTTAGCCTAAGAAATTTTCACAAATTTTCCCTAAATTTCCAACTCAAATTACTATTTAGATGATGAAAATAACAATAGATTCATGGAATAAAGTCAAATCCAGGTTAGAATCACTTACCCCGATGAATTTCTTGAAAATCTCTCTAAAAATCGCCACAAATCCGAGGTCTCTAGCTCAAAATATGAAAAATAGGTTCAAACCATCTATTTGATATTTAACACTATTGCCCAGTGATTCCTCTTAGCGATCGCGAGGGAGTCCCTCACGATCGCGAAGAACAAAAATGTTGCCCTCACAAAATGACCTACGCGAATGCACTCCATAGGTTGCGAACGCGGTGAGTAAAAATCCAAAGCTACATGATCGCAATCACACTTATCCGATCGCGTAGAGCAACGCGTCAGCCTTCCTAGGCTTCCTCTTCCTTCGTCGCGAACACGACACCACTCACGCGTTCGCGGAGTTGTAACTTCCCGAACTTTGCGATCGCACTCCCATCCTCGCGAACGTGTAGAAAAACTTCATACCTACCAATCTTAAAGCTTCGCGATAGGGGCCCCCTACACGCGACCACATAAGAGGAAACCAGACTCAGAAAACCAACAATCCCACAAGACAAAAGTGAAGCCGAACTTGATCCGAATTACACCCGAGGCCTTCGGGACCCCATCTGAACATACCAACAAGTCCTAAAACACGATAAGAACTTAGTCAAGGCCTCAAATAACATCAAACAACATCAAAAATACGAATCGCAACCCAATTCAAGCCTATTGAAACTATGAACTTCCGAATTCCAAAACTAATGCCGATTCATACCAAAACAACTCCGATTGACTTCAAATTTTGCACACTAGTCATAAATAACATGAAAGACCTATTCCAACTTCTGAAATTGGAATCCGATCCCAATATCAATAAGGTCAACTCCATGTCAAACTTCCCAAACGTCCAAACCTGTAACTTTCTAACTTTCGCCAATTCAAGCCGAAACGACCTACGGACCTCCAAATCAACATCTGGACATGCTCCTAAGTCTAAAATCACCATACAGATCTATTGGAATGGTTAAAAATCCATTCCGGAGTCATCTACACAAAATTCAACCTACGGTCAACTCTTTCAACTTAAACCTTCAACTTAGGGATATGTGTCCCATTTCACTTTGAACTCACCTGAAACAAAAACCAAACATCCCAGCAAGTCACATAACCATAATATAACATAGAGGAGGCTATAAATAGGGGATTGAGGGTAAAATACTCAAAATGACCAGCCGGGTCATTATGATTATCTACACAACAAGTGCCAAACACGGAGCAACAATACCAACAAGAGAAACAACAAATCAATTGAAGTAAGAGGAGATTTCACAAAAATGGAGCTGCTGTTCGGGTCTTTAAATCGGATTCGACGAGCCTCTAAATCTGATTTCCAACGTTCAAATCAAAGAACAAGATGTTACGAACTCTCAATCAAAATTTCAAATCCATCCAACGATTAACAAATCAAAAAACGTGATTTGAAGTTGGCTTGTCGGAACAAAATCTACAGCAAAACAAACATTTTTTCTTCTCCCTTCTCTCTTGATGAAAGCTCTCTCAAAAACCACTCTTATATGCTTAACTCTTTCAAATACTTGTACCACTTAGCATAGAATAATTTTCAAAGATTGCTCTATTTTTGGATAATGAGTGGTGCTCTCTCTTAAAGCCAAAACCTACTCTAAATAGGAATAAAAATCAAAATTCAATTTCAAATATGAATGGGAACCAAAAGAGCATAGGATTACTTCATTAGGCCTTTAGATGGACAACATGGGCATGGGCCCAACAAACTCTCCCTCCAGCCAAGGGTCCAAATATGTCTTCAAGTATGGGATCTATTGACGGGTTTTATGCCTGCCAATTTTCTACAAAACACATGCTTATCTATGAAGTCCTCAGGGTGCTTCATATCATCTAAATAACCATGAAGAGAAATAGTCTTAATATCAATCTTCTCAATCTCTAAATCTAGACTCGCGACTAAGCCTAGAACCACATGAATAGAAGACATCTTTTTCACAATAGGGGAGAAAATTTCATCAAAGTCAACTCCCTTCTTCTGGCCAAAACCTTTAACAACTAACCTCGCCTTGTAACTAGGCGCAGAGGTATGGTTATCTTGCTTTACTCTGAATATCTATTTGATTTAATAAAGCTCTTTTACCTTTTAGCAATGTCATTTACTCATATGTGCCATTCTCATGGAGTGACTTCATCTCATCTTCCATGGCTTCTATCCGCTGATCTTTGTGAGTTTCTTGCATGGCTTCATCATAACTCTCAGATTCTTCAATGCCAATCAAAAGTACATACTCATCAAGAGGATTGCGCACGATTTTGCTTCTCCCTTGTAGATCTTCTAAGAGATGTTTCAGGAGCATTCGAAGTAGTTACCTGAGTAGGAATTGGTTACTTGTAACACTCCGTAAATTTGGAGTAGGTGTGGATATGTTAAATGAGTATTAATGTGACATATTAGACATATGAAGTCCTATCGGGATGAGTATGCGTGAAAATAGCTGTTTTGGAATCAAGACAGAGAGTGAGGTGCATAAGATTCGATAAAATCGACTAAGTTAAAAAAAAGTCTGTCTTCTAGAAGGATTTCGTGAACATCTGTTGGGAGTTTGAGAAAATGTAAAACACAAAAGTTGTAGAACTTTGAAATATCTTTCCAATGATATATTGTGGAGCACAAATAAATATGTGTGCAAAATGTTAGGTGCGTTTTACTAGACAATACGCAGTATGCGTGCCCAGGTGCGCGCCTAGATAGTCCCGTGCGCGGCCGCGCACTTATGGTAGTGCTACTGCCCTGTTGCGGGTCCAGGTGTGCGGTTGGGGATTGAGGTGCGCGGGAGCGCACCCGGAGGGTCATTTTTAAAGCCCTACTTCGTTACCCACACCCCAAAACACAAAAAACTTGCTTTAGAAAGGGAAGCTCTCAAGAACCTAACTCCTCAAAGGTCCCTCCACCATCCAAGGTAAGTTCTAATGATGATTCTAAGTTAATTTCAATTCCCCAACACTTTATTAACATGAGTAAACCCTCCAAATCATTATATATTCGATTGGGAGATCATGGTTGAGAAAAGAAACCCTAGAACTCGAATTCAAGAGGATTGAACTTCAAAAAGGTAATGTCTTCAAAAAGGTAATTGATTATAGCATTGGATTATGATTATATACTCTAGTTCATGAGATATGAGTTGATGGATTTGACAAAAAAGTATGAACGATTATAGGTTTGATTTGTTGATTTTTGATTATTGATTAAGAGTGTATTATCTTATGGGCGATAAAGAATGATATTGATTATAGCAATTTGAGATTTTAGAATTTATTTATGAGCAAGAGAACGGGTTATTGAGTATAGAAACACCATTAATAAGACCTATGAAGCTTTATTCCCACAAAGTATTTGAGAAAATGCCTAAGTGACCAAAACATGGGTATTATTGCTAATATGGAATCCTTTTGACTTATATTAATATAGATTAAAGTTGAAAGGGTTGGCGAATGTTGTATTATGCCCAAGAGAAGGAATTTAAGGTATGTGAGGCTAACTCTCTATGTTTGAGAATATTAATGATTCTCCCTACACTACGTTTCTTTATGACGATACTAATTGCCTCAGGAATATCGTTAAGCCTAGTGCTCTGAATAGTTGTAGAACTTCTATTCTCTGGCTTCATAATTCGTTCGTGACTTTCATTCCGAATGTTGTGAGCTCAGTGCGTAATCAATATAGACTTAATCAATATAGACTTGTGTTTAATTCCCATGAGTCTCATTCTAGATTATCAACATGTCATAAATAGTTGAAGCATAAGTTCTCATAATCAGTTCATGAATACATGTATCAGTTCGGTTCTATTCAGCATTCAAGTATCATATAACTTAATATGGTTCAGTATTTCAGTACCATGTATTACAGTACGATTCTCAATTACTATTTTTAAATCCCTGGATGTTGAACACCTGTATTGGGGCTCAAGGTTGCAGTTTATGCTTTATGCGTGTTTGGGCCTGAGGCCGCAGTTTATGCTTTATGCATGTTTGGGTTTGAGGCCATAGTTAATGCTTTATGCATCTTTGGACATGAGACCGCAGTTATGTATATGTATACTTGGGCCCGAGGCCGCAGTTTGTGCACATATATATTGGGCCTGAGGCCGCAATTTATTTATTCAGATAAACAAGTTGTTCATCAGAAGAGAGAGTATTCATATCCTTACTTCCTTCGTTTAGTTATGTGTTATCAATTATCATTTAAGTTATTAGTTATCAATTATCAATGCAGTTTCAGCAGTTATCATTTCAGTTAGTTATCTATTCTCTATTATCAGCTCAGTTTCAATTTCAGCATTTACAGTTCTTTCTTTCAGTTGCTTTACATACCAGTGCAATTCAAATGTACTGATTTCGGTAGCATGTAGTCAGGCACTGGGTGCCGTGTTACGTCCAAGCCCAGGTTCGGGGCGTGGCAAAGCTTGGTATTAGAGAACTATGGAGTCTATGAAGCCGTGTCCAGTGGAGTTTCCTTTATATGTGTGTGCCAGCGATGCATATAAATGGTTAACTACCAAGACATTCAGGATTGTCTCATTTCTTTCTACTCTAGATCGCGTCATGAAGTTTAGAGCAATAGGTAACCTTCTCTTCTTATTGAATTCCTAACGTATCGGATGCTCAAGCGAAGGGCATGAAAAACCTAAGGGTTCTAAAAAGGATGATTGCCCGTTGGGGTATAATTATGGAGTGCAGGTTGGTAACAAATGAGACTTGAGAGGATGTTGAAAGTGGGATGCAATGGATAGTAGTACATACTAGAGCATAACCTTATCAGAAAGTACAAAATCAGTTATCATGTTTTATGGTTATCAGTTTACCTCAGTTACCAGTTATACAGTCTTTCAGTTAGCAGGATTATGGTTATTCAGTACATCAGTATTCAGTTATTTAGTTACAAGATCTCCAATTTTCAGTGTATCCAAATTCTGGTGACTTGTGAGTATACAATGATTCCTATGGGTGCTAAAAGAAAGTTTAAGTGACAGGGATTATAGTGAAATCTTCACAATTTTTAGGTTCGAATTAAGACCCAAGACTCGCCGGATGGTACAGGAAGTGATTTATCAGATGATGGTACACTCTGAAGGATAAGTTTGTGCATGGTAGTGTATTCGTATGTGTTTTACCTCCCAGAACATCTTCATTTAATTCTTGGAAATGGAGCCACATGTTGGATGATGATAGGTTAGATGTCAGACCCCATGGTGTAATAGGTTAAAATTTAACCGCAGCCGGCATAGAATTGATCACTATAGTTTTGGACAAAAAAAAGGGTCTAAAGGGCATAATACCAAGGAGTCAGAAATGTTAATTACTACCAAAGATGTGCTTTTCCTACAACTCATGCATATGACTAAGAAGATATGATGTACGAAATGAGAACCGCGAGCAGCCGATATTGAATTTCAACAAATGATTTTAAGTTGTTTAGATTTATTCAAATCACAATTAGAAAGTACCACATAAGTGAGTTACTATAAAAAGCAGTTATTATTGTGAGATAAAAGATATGAAAATTCTCCCTTAGATTATGTGACTAAGTTTTTATCCCAGATGTTTATAGTCTGATATGACTTTGTGTAACGACCCAACTGTCATTTTGAGAATTTACGTCCCGTTTAAAGACTTAAGGTATCGAGCAGCTTCGTAATATGTGCTATGACTTACATACAAGGTCGAATGGAATGTGGAATTTAATAAGTTTCTTAGGCTTGAATCGATGCGCGATTCATGATTCTAGTGTTGCTGGAGGATGTGAGGCCCTTCGAATTTCCTATTAGTCCGAGGCCATAAGCACGCTCACAAGTTGCTTAAGTGTCGACTTGCCTTTCCACGAGAGGTTAAGGACTGGAACAACTTAGATGATCATGATAAAAAGTGTAGGAGGTGTATTGGATGTTGTTAGGGTCTATGGAGATCTCTAGAACTAAGACAAGTTGAGAGCTATGTAATGGGCTAAAGTTTCAAATAAATTCGCACAAGATACGAATTCAAACGCATGCAGCTACCAAAATATAAAGTCTTAGGTGGTGATCTATCTATCAAATTAAATCCCTTTGAGTTTAGTTTCCAACTCATCAAACCGTTTTTCATTTGGATATGTATACAGAAAGTTATGGCCATTTTACCAGACCTATGCCATATGCGCGCCCAGATTCACGGCCGCGCATATAAGGGGGTATTCTGCCTCGTGTGCGCGTCCAGATGCACGGTCACTTGCCCAGGTTCACGACCACGCACGTAGGAGCCCTGTAAATACACCCAAGGCCAGGGAGAGAGAGTGGCTAAGTCATTTCTTCAAGACTAGGGCTTTCTCTCCATCACCCATCCATCCAAGGCTTCCAATACACACCTAAAGTGAGTTTTTAAGTGTGTTTTTATGATGATTTCACTTCTCAATCACTAGTTACAACAAGGTTTTGATTGGATTCCATAGGATTTCTTAAAAAATCTCAAGAACACCCCAAAAGTTGTCTTTCAAGATTTGGTCTACAAGAGGTATGTCTGCCATCTCTAACTAATACATGGTGAATATTTATGTACAAAATATGTGTTAGGACTTATAGAATGGTTATTGGAAGCAATAAGTTCCGAACCTAGGTGTGTTGGTATTGTAGAGATTGTAAAATGAATTAATTGATAAGATTTGTAGGTTGGGAGTGAATTGTTGGGCATGCATGTGCTAAGGGAAGTTGTGGATGACCTAGAGATAATTATGAGGTGAATAATTTGTGTGGAAGGTGATTGTTAGGTGAAGAAATTCCATTGAAGGAGGTTGTAGAAAAGTATGCACATTAGATATTTGATAAAATGTCTAAATGACTTAAAGTATAGACATCTTGCTAATATTGGTGCAATCGTGTTGCATTGTTGTAGATTGAAATTTGCTTAGTGTGGTGGACCATCGTAGTATTATTAAGGGGCGAATTTCAAATTTGAGCCGTCGGGAGGTGGTTTCACTCACGAAGATCATTTGAAGTGTCGGTTTAGTTTTGTCGAGGTAAGTATCTTGCCTAACCTTGAGTGGGGGAATTACCGCTTAGGCATTGAGTCTTATGTGAAAATTGTGTGATTGAAAGCCGTGTACGCAAGGTGATGAGTACGTACTTGATTTATATGTGCAAATTATATCGGTTAAAATTTTGTAAACACCTTTAAGTATTAACTTGGAAATGTTGGTACTTACTAAATACTTTATTGTTATGCCTCATTCCTTGTTTGCCGAGTTTGCTCTTGTGTGATAATTTGGTGTGATTGTCACTTGACTTTTATGTGGAATCAGTGTTCTGTTGAGTTGCCATTTAGTGAAATTAATTTCATTAAGGATTTTTCATCTGCAAATAATTAGTTATTACATTTGAAAAGAGATATTAATTTAATTACCAAGAATATGGATTAAAGAAGGCGTTGTTCTTGCTGAGCTACTTTTCCATCCTGTTGTTTTTTGGAGATTTTATATACATTGTATTGAGCCGTGGGCTATCAGTTATGAAATTTATTGATTTCATTGTACCTTTGGAAAGGTTGTGGCCTATGGGCAATTTGTAATTATGAGTTGATTATGTTGTGTTGTTGTGATAATATTCTGTGTGAATTGTTGTGTGATTTGGGTTACTGTTATACGGCATGCCACTGTTGATATTATGCAGGCATAAGGGTGGCATTTCATTGTGGTTATGTGTGTTGGGATATTGTCTGGGCGGAGCGACAAGGGAGGCTATTAAATGGAGCGATAAGGAAGGCTATTGTAGGGGTGATAAGGGTGGCTATAAGAGCGATAAGGGTGGCTATCATGTATTATGTATCACAGTACGATTCTCAATTTCTGTTTCTAAATCCTTGGACGTTGAACACCTGTATTTGGGCCTGAGGCCGTAGTTTGTGCTTTATGAATGTTTGGGCCTGAGGCCGCAGTTTATGCTTTATGCATGTTTGGGCCTGAGGCCGCAGTTAATGCTTTATCCATCTTTGGGCATGAGGCCGCAGTTATGTATACGTATACTTGGGCCCCAGGCCGCAGTTTGTGCACATATATATTTAGTCTGAGGCTGCAGTTTATTTATTCAGATAAATAGGTTGTTCATTATTCAGAAGAGGGAATATTCATATCTTTACGTCCTTTGTTCAGTTATGAGTTATCATTTATCATTTAAGTTATCAGTTATCAGTTATCAATGCAGTTTCAATTTCAACAGTTATCATTTTAGTTAGTTATCTGTTCTCTATTATCAGCTTAGTTTCAGTTTCAGCATTTACAGTTCTTCTTTCAGTTGCTTTACATACCAGTACAATTCAAATGTACCGACGTCCCTTTTTTCTGGGGCCTGCATCGTGTGATTTACAGGTTGACGATTCAGAGCGCTAGGATTCTCGTACCAGCTATTTGGTGATCCCTAGTTCTTTCGGTACATTATCATTACCTTACAGTCTTAAGTATTTTCAGACATCTAGTAGTTTTCAATACTTCATTGGAGGTTTCATAGACTAGAGTAATAGTTAGACAAAGTCGCAAGCTTTTCATGTTAAGCAATTTTGTCTACGGATATGTTTCAGACTTATATTAGTGTTTCTACACTTGATTTATATCATTCAGACTTTCAGTATATCATCATGTGTTAGTTTATCTTCCGCATTCAGTATGTTATGATATCACATATTGATTCAGCCAACCAGTTGGCCGCATGTAGTTAGACACCGGGTGCCGTGTTATGTCCAAGACCAGGTTCAGGGCGTGTCATTACTGATAAACCACAACTTCATCAATTGGAGCATCCATAACATCTACACCATGATGATCATTGTGATCTTGATCACTATCTTCATTGTTGTCTTGGGTTCCTTCATGTGCAATAGAAACTGGATCAATATCAACTAAGCTCTCATTACTCTGAGAATCTATCTTCTCAGCTTTGTCAATATCTTCAATAGTCTGGTCTTCAAAGAATATTGCATCATGACTTCTAATAATTCTTTTGTCAACTAGATCATAAAAACAATACCCAAACTCATCTTGACCATAACCGATAAAGATGAACTGCTTAGTTTTGACATCACGTTTTGATCTCTCATCTTTAGGAACATGCATACAAGCTTTACACCCAAAACTCTCAAGTGATCATAAGAAACATCTTTGATAAGCCAAACTCTGTCTGGGACGTCACCATCCAAAGCAACAGTAGGCAACAAATTGATAACATAAGCAATAGTGTTAAGTGCTTCTGCCCAAAATGTATTTGGATGTTTAGCCTCTGAAAGAAAGCATCTAACTCTCTAACTAGAGTTCTATTCATCCTCTCTGCCAAACCATTCAATTGAGGCATCTCGGGAGGATTCTGATGACGAATTCTTTGTTCTTTGCAATAGTTATCAAAGGAACCACAATATTCACAGCCATTTTCAGTATGAATACATTTTAATTTGTTCCCCATCTGTATCTTAGTTAATGCCTGAAATTCCTTAAATGTGCCAAGTGCTTGATATTTGGATTTGAAAGGATACACCTAGAGCTTGCGTGACTGATCATCAATGAAGGTCACAAATTAAAGTCCACCACCTTTTGACTTTACTTTAAAAGGACCACATGTGATGTACGATAGGTCATTTTAAGTTTTAGCCTTCATTTCTGTGTTTTGAGACCTCGAATAGCTTTGTTTAGCCTTCCTCAATTTGCATGCACAGTTCATGTCTTTTTCTGAAAAAATTTTGTGTGAAAAATGTGAAATTTTGCCTTAAAACTCATTTGAGTTGACTAAGGTCAATATTTTATGTAGACGGACCTAGATCAGTGTATTGACGATTCCGGTGGGTCCGTGTCGTGATTTGGGACTTTAGCTTATGCCCGGAATCGTATTCGAAAGTCCCTAACTTAATTTAACGTGATTTGTTGAAAACTGGTAAATTGAAGGCTAAAAGAATTTCTAAGTTTGACCGTAAGTTAACTTTGTTGCTACCGGGTTTGGATTTCGATTTTTAGACTTAGTATAGATTCATTTCGCTATTTATGACTTGCCTGTAAAATTTGGTGAAAAACAGAGTTGATTTGACGTGATTCGGACGTCCGATTGTTAAATTGAAAATTCTTAAGTTTCTTTAAAAATTTCATTTGTTTTGGTGTCGGATTCATAGTTCTAGGTGTTATTTTTGCGTTTTAATTGTGCAAGCGAGTTCGTATGATGTTATTACAGTTGTGTGCATGTTTGATTTGGAGCCCGAAGGGCTCGAGTGAGTTTCAGCTAGGCTACAGAGTGATTTTTGGACTTAGGCAATTGCTGGTTTCAGGGATTCTGGTGCCATTATTACCCTTCGCGAACGCAACCACACCCTCGTGAACGCGAAGGTTTATGGGATCCTGGGGGGGAGCTGGTCGGTAACTCTATGCGAACGCGAGCTCAGGCTCACGAACGCGAAGTCCAGGGGGGCAGGCCATCAGAAACGCGTAGCATTCCTCGAGAACGTGAAGGCCACTTGGGCCGCTGCACTTTACGATCGCGTCAGGGCCTTCGTGAACACGAAGAAGGCCTGACGCTCAGTGACTTAAATGTTGATGGGATTTTTTTCATTTTTCACGAACTTTATATTAGAGCTCGGCCTAGAGGCGATTTCAAAGAAGAATTTCATCCCTACTTCATAGGTTAGTATACTATCACTCGTTTTCTTCCATTTCCATCAACACCTATTGATTTCTAACTTTTTTATGCTCTTTCATGGTAGAAAATTAAGGATTTGGGTAGAATTGGGGGTTTTTTGTAAAATTGAGATTTAGACCTTAAATTGAGGTCGGATTTCGAAACTAATCACATAATCGGGCTCCGGGGTGAATGGGTAATTGGGTTTTGGTCCGAATCTCAGGTTTTGACCAAGTGAGCCCAAGGTTGATTTTTGTTTACTTTTTGAAAAAAGTGTAAAGATCTTAACTTTATCAATTGTAATTGATTTCCCTAGCATTGTTTGATGATATTGAGTCGATTTGGTTAGATTCGATTGGGTTGGAGGCAAATTTTAGAGGAAAGGCCCCGGTTGAGCTTTGATTTGCTTGTGGACCGAGGTAAGTGTTGGCTCTAACCTTGATTTGAGAGAATTAGGAACCCTTGAACTAAATGTTATGTGAATTACGTGTGTAATGAAGTATATGCGAGGTGACGAGTGTATATACGCCGTCAAAATAGTTGCTCATGCTTTCCCGTATTTGATTAATTATCTTATTCCATGTCTTAACTGTTACATGCTTTAATTTCTTTTTATGTCGTAACTTGTTACTTGTCATTAATTATCCTTGTATTGAAATGTTCGTTTCTTCCATGATTCCATCTGGCTTGTCTTGTTGCTTTGTATTAGTTGTAGCATTCCTTGATTTGGTATGTGATTCCTTTATTAATTTGCTTTCATATTCCTTTAATCGTAGAGATTCTTGTAAATTGAGTTGTTGGATTGATTACACATATTGAATTTATTTATGGATCGGGTTGCACGCAGCAACGGTTGTGATATGGTAGAATAATGGAGGATTTGATATTGATACGGTGGAATCGGGTTGCCCGCCGCAATGGATTTTACATGTGATTTGATATTGATATGGTGAAATAAGGGAGGATATTAATATTGATCATGATTATACGGTGGGATCGGGTTGCGCGCCGCAACGAATTGTGTGTGTTGTACTCATTGTTGTATTGTGTTAGCTTTCAGTATTTTCATATGATATTCTGAGAAATAATATTTCTGGATTCACTGATTTCGAGTATTGAGTTTGTTTTCATTAGTTAACTGTTTTGCCATCATTTACCGTTTTCCGTTCCTATTATTATCATTATACTGAATACATGATATTATAAGTGACCTGCCTTAGCTTCATCACTACTTCGTCGAGGTTAGGCTCGGCACTTACACATTACATGGGGTCGGTTGTACTTATACTACACTCTGCATTTCTTGTGCATATTTTAGAGTGTTATAGTGGCGGTCAGTATATTGCTGCTTGATGGAGACTTGAGGTACAGCTGCACGACGTTCGCAGCCTCGAAGTCCCCTTCTACAACACTCTAGTTGTTTATTGCATTTCAGATAGTTGTGCTTTCATTCAGACTTTTATTTGTAGCACTCTAGTCGCTCGTGTACTTGTGACACCAGTTCTGGGATTGTATCTAGATATTGCTGTTATTTTAGTTTACTCATTCTATTTCAATTTATTCAGTTTCTTGGTTATCATTTAGTTTAAATTGTTAAAATGGCTAAAAACTATTCTAACATTGGCTTGCCTAGAAAGTAAAATGTTAGGCGCCATCATGGTCCCGAGGGTGGGAATTCCGGGTCGTGACAAGTTGGTATCATAGAACTAGATTTCCTAGGTCTCACGAGTCACGAGCAAGCTTAGTAGAGTTTGGAGGATCGATACGGAGATGTCTGTACTTATCTTCCAAAGGCTATGGAGTTTAGGAAAAGTTTCACTTCTTTTCTTCTCTATCGTGTGACTTTATTCTATCATTGATGATTGAACCATTCTATTCTTGTTCTCTCGTAGATGGCGAGAACATGCACAACATCTACAGTTGGACAGGAGCTAGAGCCCCCTGTGGCAGCTACTATTAGGGGCAGAGGCAGAGGCAGAGCTCAATCTAGAGCTCAAGCAGCAACACCCACAATGGAGCCTCAGATTGATCATGATGAGGAGATTCCAGCTCATTGGACCCGTCGAACCAGCTCAGGTCCCCGAGGGGTTCATAGCCACTCCAGCGCTTCACGACGCTCTAGTTCGCTTGGTGGGCCTTATGGATAGTTTGGCCTAGACCGGTGCATTCCCGGTGGCACCAACTGTCTCTCAAGCTACGGTAGGAGCACAGTCTCCCGCTACACACACCCCAGAGCAGGCGGCTCCCCAGTATCATACTTCAGCAGCCCAGCCAGTTAGGGTGGTTCAGCCGGTTGTTGTGGCACAGGCTGGTGATAGGCCCGCTATGTCTTCGAAACCCTTGTTAATGTTGGATAAGTTTACCAAGCTCTTCCCTATTCATTTCAGTGGTGCACCTTTTGAGGACCCACAGGATTATCTGGACCGTTGCCGCGAGGTGTTGCGCAACATGGGTATAGTGGAGACCAATGGGATCGATTTGTAGTGTTTCAGATGACTGGTTCTGCCAAGAGATGATGGAGAGATTATATGTTGACTAGACCAGCTAGTTCGCCTGACTAGACCAAGAGATGGTGGAGAGATTATGGTCGATTTTGTAGTGTTTCAATGTCAGCTCCCGCCACTCGCAGCAACATCAGCTCCTAAACTCTGCACGCAAGGTGCAGAAGTGTAGTATGAGTACAACAACCCCATGTGCTCAATAAGTAGCAAATCTAACCTTAGATTGAAAGCAGTGACGAGCTTGGAAAACAGCCAGAGTCCAAAACCAATAGCCAAGAACAACTCATAGAAATATAATAAAAGCAACACAAGTAATAACTTAAAGATATGATACTCAACTCAGTCATACTTACATAAAAATAGACATGCTTTTCAGGTATAATAGTAAAACCCAAATCTTTCACCAAAATCACCACAATATGAGTAAATCAGAAAACTGTGATTTTCCCCAAAAACTATCAATAACAGATAAGATATTTCTTTCTCAGATAGCATGAGGAAAGTACATCTCTATGCCTATATGTCAATGTGCATGTGATATTGTAAATGTCACAATAACGTATAGCATGAGGAAGTGCATCTCTATGCCTACATGCCAAGTATGGATGTTAAATGTAATGCACCACAGTGATAATCATGTGCCCATCAACCTCACTCAGCACGCTCAATCACTCAGCACCTCCCAATCACTCAACACTCTCAATCACTCAGTACCTCCCAATCACTCATCACTCTCAATTACTCGGCACTCGCACTCATAGATACCTGCACTCACTACTGGTATGTCAGACTCCGGAGGGGGGATCCTACCCAAGCTCTAATATAAGCCAATCATGGCATGCTGCAGCGTGCAACCCGATCCCATTATGAATCAATAAAGCCTGCTGCGGCATGCAACCCAATCCTGTAAATATCCATAATCAGGCCCTTGGCCACACTCAGTCATCAATATCTCCAGTCTCTCGGGCTCACAAATCTCATGCCAATCAGTCCAAACAATGATAACAAGATGTGACAACGAATGATAACAGAGACTGAGATATGATATGCAAATGAATGAATATGACTGAGTATGTAATTGCAATTTAAGCAAATAAATCAACAGCAGAAATGACCTCAGTAGGTCCTAACAAAATAAGTATATGGCCTAAACATGAATTCTAACATGGATCACAACTCAATTTCTCTAACACATAGGAATTTCATGGATAGAAACAAGATAGATAACTACACAATACCACAAAATCAATCGAGTCATAATTCACATGGTGCACGCCCACATGCCCGTCACCTAGCGTGTGCGTCACCTCAACACCAAACGCATAACACGTATATTCAGGTTTCATACCCTTAACACCAAGTTTGGAAGTGTTACTTATCTTGAACAAGCCGAATCCAATACCGAGCAAGCCAAACAATACTCTAGAAATGTCATCCCCTGCGTACTAACTTGCGAACGGCTCAAAACAAGCCAAAAGCAACTCAAGAACATTAAATAATGCCAAAAAAAAAAACAAACCCAATCGATAAAGGTAGAATCTTTAATCCAAAGGCAAAAGTCAACCAAAATGTGAAATCGGGGCCCGCACCTCGGAATCTGATGAAACTCGCAAATTCGGATAATTCATTCAATTATGAGTCCAAACAAAGTTTCACTCATATCCGACCCCGAATCGATGTTCAAACTCAAAAATTCACTTTATGAAATTATAGACAAAACTCCTCAAGTTTCACTCTGAAATCATCAATCAAATGCCAAAACGAGATGGATTCATGAAATATAACTAAAACCAAGTATAGAACACTTACCCAAATCTATGTAATGAAAATAGTCTCCAAAATCGCCCATATCCGAGCTCCCCAACTTTAAATATGACTATATGAACAAATCCTCGACATTATATGTTTCTGTCCAACTGTTCTGCCTTGTTTCTTGTGTCAAACGATTTCAAAACACGCTTTTGATGCCTCTAATGGATTCCTCATGAAATTTCAAAGTTAATTTAGGTTTTTGAATCACTCCATTTGACCTTATAATAAAGGAGATATGTTGGTTTTGATATTTGAAAATAGTGCAGATTTTTAAATACGACTTTAGTGGCAATTTCGTAATTAATCTGAAAAATTTGGCAACCCATTTCTTAGTAAAATGACCATAAATTCCTCATACGGTGTCGAAATTTGATGATTTCAGTTGCTGTGGTTCCAAAATTACGATACAGATATAATGATTTAGTCGAAGCACGAATCGAAGACTGTTTGCTCAATATGGTAACCTTTATGCTCAAATCGATGCTGAAACCAAAAATGAAAACAATCACCATACAATCCAAACTTATCCAAAACTCATCGGAATTTATCCAAACTTTGTGGAAATTTCCAAAATCATCATGCAAACCTATTGGAATAAGTAAAACCCGATCCCGAGTCCGTTTACCCAAAAGTCAAACCTAGGTCAACTCTTCCAACTTAAAGCTTCTAAAACGAGAATCATTCTTCCAAATCAATCCCGAACCGCTTGAAAACAGAAACCAACCATATGCGCAAGTCTCAATACATAATATGAAGCTACTCAAAGTCTCAAACCATCGAATGGAACGCTAACGCTCAAAACGACTGGCCGAGTCATTACATTCTCCCCTACTTAAACATACGTTCTTCCTCGAACGTGCCAAGAGTCGTTTTAAAGCCATCAATTCGCCATATACCCTCACCATACACATAACCATGGGTGATCCCACGTCACCCAATCCATATAAGCCCGACAACACCACCTAACAGAGGATCCTTACTTCAACCTTTGTCCATAAACTTTAAAACTCAAATCCCAACATCCGAAACTCATTATATGACCCGATTCTTGCATCTATGCACCGTATAACTCTTAACAAGCTGTATCAATCCATAATAATATCTCAAGACATAATCACATGATATTCAACATAACTCAAATACTCATAACAATAATTTTTGACCGCAACAGCTACTCGATAACTAACCCCACACTGATAACAAACCTCATTCTAAAACCTTCATACACTGCCGATGATGAAAGAAACACGTAGAAACTCATAACCACTTATCAAATCAACAAGTCATGGAGCCCTCTCTCGTCCGACAAGATCCAAAGCCAAATCCTAAGCCGACTTCAAATATTATTCCTCCATACATACTGTAATCAAATCCGATAGTACCCATTCTGGATCCTATGACCTCATCTCATCAAACACAACCATTCTATTGACATGCCACACCAATACAACCTAAAGCCACAAATCATGCAATCCATGCACCAATAAGAAACAATTCAAATGTACTCAATCATGGAAAATAACTCAAAAGAGAGAACTGTTCCGCAAGCTCAACAAGTACAACCACAACATAATGCTATGAACCCATCACACATAGTAGGGCCAAGACACATGAATCTAACACAAAGGATCATATCCCAACATAGCCCTGTTGCAATGCGTGAGCCATCCAAACACCGGTCCATATGAAATACCTCAAGCCACAATGCTCAAAATGAACAACTACACGTAATTCGACATCAAGTACACGAAGTACATGACCATAACCTTGGAGAAGGAATAACACAATATACCACAACCCGAAAGAACATAACCAAGGTGCAATCAACCATTCAACACCCCGATAACCATCTCGCTCGAATTTCGCTGCAACGCCCAAACAAAACCGCATCATGTGTGCATATAACCAATAAATCACAGCTCCTCATAGCATAGAAGAGTAACTCATAGAACATGTCGAACACTAACAAGCTCAACTTTAACCGAATGCCATACCCATTAACACAAACAGTTCTGAGTCAACAAATCCGACCCGGTGTAGAATACACATCTTCATTGGGCCTACCAATGGGCCCCAAATAAACTCCGGTCATCCTTAAATGGAAAATAGCCCTCCAAAAGTCCACAATGATCTAAAAATTACACGCACCACCATTTAGCTAACTTTGGCCACATCTTCACAGTCCACAACCCCGAAATAATCTACTTCTGAGAACTCCCAGTCCCCAAATCCATAGAACACATGAATCACCATAGCCGATCCCAACTCCACTACTCGAATGACTAACAAATCTCTCATACATAATCATCCCCACGAGAAATACTTCTATAATTCTTTCATGCCAAATAACAAAATCTGAACATCAGCAGTCGATCAACTAGGCGAGTACCACAATACCAATTGAAGCATCTGTAAGTTAAAACACAATGCGTCTTCTGAAATGCGCACCCTTCTCAGGAATTACCAAGTACTTATAGCATTCATCGAAACATCACAAACTGTCTATGTGGTCTAGGAATTCACAACCTTCCCTTGAAAATTTAACCGTAACCTTGCACATGAATATCTCAACCCCACGCGGTGCATCACATCTATCATGTATCATGTGAAAAGCACGAAAATCTCATTAACAATTCTGACTCACAAGCAGAATACATACCCGATCAGTCAGAAACCTTCCACTTGATCCCATCCAGGAGAAAATTACAACACATAACATACCCCTCATACCTGTAAATAATATCCATCTTAAATTGTGACAGAAATCATCGAGAACACTTCGAAGCCCATTGCACATAACCAAGCCATCAGAACTGAATCTCTCTAACTCAACCAAGCTACGCAGGTCGCCAAACCCAAGAGTATTGCCAAAAAACACCTATATAGAGTCAGAAGTACCAAAGAACCGATCATACCCATTACCGTGCTGATCTAACCTACTACGAAGTTGTCCTATTTCTCCGAGTTCCTTCTGAATTACCCTCAAGTTGACACTTCTCTTTGCCAGAACACCAGTATCCTTACCCAAAAAGCTCACCACAAGAGATCCTAGCATAAAACCACACTGCCCTAAGGCCTATAAGCCGCTGCATTCCCTCTTAAGCACCCCAAAACTACCACAACCGAGACATCCACTTTGAAGAGACTTTCTGTGAATCTAAAGTTGTTTTCTTCACCTTGTTGATACTGAAATTTAAAATCCCTAATGATATAGAAATACCGCGAGTCTCGACACCATCCAATGTAAATCTCAGATTCTGGCCATATACAAATCTGAAAACTTCTCAATTGCCACATATAAATCTTGAATCCATTAGAACCCTCTCGAGAGGCATGCACTCTACTCAAATCTCAATTGCACCACCCAAGTGGGCTAAATGACTCTGTGCTCCATAGCACAACAACACCCAAAGAAGTAACCCCACCTTAACACAACCGAGTAGATTCCTACTAAATGCGCATTACATCCATCTCAAATAACAACTCAAATCACTCCATGATTTCCATATACCCATAAACTGTAATATAACCTGAATCCAAAAATTTCTTTACTCGAGTCATCCTCGATCTCAACCTCTGCAAGTCATAACTGATTCACAAGTATGACTCAAAACGAAACCTGCACAACACATAACCATGCAATCAAATCGCCGATAGCAAACTCCCCCACTTGGCTTAAAGCCATAGAATAAAACATTCGATAACTTACAATACCCACACTCTATTATTGCCATAATCCCGCACTGAAATTCAACTAAATCCTTCATAAGCTCATTTAACACAAACCATATAATACCTCAAATCATCTGTTAAGCTCGCATTCATCCTCGTGACGGTCAAGTCAAATTTCTCAACCAATCCAATCTCAAATCGCAACAGCTATAACCCACTGGTAGAAAAGAAACCCTCCGCACAAACATCATAAGGATCACACACCTGTAGATTACCCCACAGGTGATAGCCCACCTGCTTAGCCTCAAACTGACATCTTTCTATACCCTTTCACAGCCACAACTACTATGCAATTACTTAATCTTCGTGAGTCTGAACTCATCAACAAGACATGAAAATCTACTTCGTTCCATAAGTGAAATAACACGAAAGAATCTCTCAAAAACCTTCATAACTCAAGATTGTATGACACATCCACACGAATGGAGCATCCAATAGTCCGTTTCGCATCTCAAACAAACTTTTCCCCTCACATTCAAACCATCTGAACACATCCCACAGTCACATCCTACTCATCATAAAGCCATCCAACCACTCACCGAGCCACCAGTCCCACTCATAGGGACACTACTGGATATTGAAGTCCAAAAGCACATGCTCACACAACTGAAATCGAACCTAAGCTGCGGTCCAAACCGGGCCTCAAGTTTTCGAGACTGGCCCATCACACACATCTCACACCTCATCCAAGGAATCCACAAGCCATCGATGTACAACTAATACTGAGCGCTCACATGCGCATACGAGTGAGTGAAAGTAATTCAAAGAGATATGCTTCAAACTGAATCAATATTGCACGATAAGGAAAAAAAGATGGAAAGTTTATTCTAAATTCCCTGTAGCCTCTCGAAAATAGGTATGGACGTCATCATACCGATCCACAAGACTTCACTTGACACTTACTCATGACTCGTAAAACCTATGAACCTAGAGCTCTAATACCAACTTGTCACGATCCAAAATTCAACTAGTCGTGATGGCACCTAACCCAATCGGCTAGGTAAGCCAATTAACAATAAACCACAATATAATGATAATGATAAGAGTCAAAAATGAAATAATCATATTTTATACAATTCCCCAAGGACTAATAGTACAAATAATAAGCTTCTAAGACTTGAGTTTACAAAGCTGGTATGAAATAACTACATCATCTATTCGAAACGTACATAAACAGATTGATAAATCTAAAGCTACCAAGAACAAGAGGCAGCTATAATTGGAACGCATGTACATCTTCAATGCCAGCTCCCGCCACTCGCAGCAACATAGTCTCCCAAAATCTGCACGCAAGGTGCAGAAGTGTAGTATGGGTACAATCGACCCTATGTACTCAATAGGTAACAAACCTAACCTTAGGTTGAAAGAAGTGACGAGCTTGGACAACGGTAGAGTCCAACATCAATAGCCAAGAATAACTTGTAACAATATAATAAAAGCAACATAAGTAATAACTCAAAGATTTGATGCTCAGCTCGTTCACTGTTACGGCAATATAGGCATGCTTTTAAGGTATAACAGTAAAACCCAAATATTTCGCCGAAATCACAAAAATATGAGTAAATCAAAAAGCTGTGATTTTTCCCCAAAAATATTTAACAACAGATAAGATATTTCATTCTCAGATAGCATGAGGAAGTGTATCTCTGCATACATGTCAATGTGTATGTGATATCTTAAATGTCACAATACCGTATAGCATGAGAAAATGCATCTCTATGCCTACATGAGTATGCATGTCAAATGTAATGCACCACAGTGATAATCATGTGCTCATGCTCTCGGAGTATTTAACCTCACTCAGCACGCTCAACCACTCAGAACCTCCCAATCCCTCATCACTCTCAATCACTCAGCACCCTCAATCACTCGACACTCACACCTGGCACTCGCATTCACACTCACTCGCATTCACACTCATCGGTACCTGCGCTCGCTGCTGGTATGTCCGACTCCAAAGGGGCAGATCCTGCCCTAATATAAGCCAATAATGGCTTGTTACAGGTACAACCCTATCCCATCATGAATCAATAAAGCTTGTTGTGCGTGTAGCCCGATCCCATAAATATCACTCACAATCAGGCCCTAGGCCTCACATTAGTCATCAATCTCTCCAGTCTCTCGGGCTCACAAATCTCATGCTAATCAGCCCAAACAATGATAACATGACGTGACAACGAATGATATAGAGATTGAGATATGATATGCAAATGAATGAATATGACTGAGTATGTAATTGCAAATTAAGAAAATAACTCAACAATAGAAATGACATTAGTGTGTCCAAGCAGAATAAGTATATGGCCTAAACATGATTTCTAACATGGATCACAACTCAATTTCTCTAACACATAGGAATTTCATGGATAGAAACAAGATAAATAACTACACAGTACCACAGAATCAACCGAGTCATAATTCACACGGTTCATGCCCACACGCTCGTCACCTAGTGTGTACGTCACCTCACACCAAACACATAACACGTATATTCAGGGTTCATACCCTTGGCACCAAGTTTAGAAGTGTTACTTACGTCGAACAAGCCGAATCCAATACAAAGCAACCCAAACAATCCTCTAAAAATGCTATCCCGCACGTACCGACCTTCGAACGGCTCAAAACTAGCCAAAAGAAACTCAAGAACATCAAATAATTCCAAAATAAACAAACTCAATCGGTGAAGGTGGAATTTTTAACCAAAAGCCTAAAGTCAGCCAAAAAGTCAAACCCCGGCCCGCACCTCGAAATCTGATGAAACTCACAAAACCCATTCAATTACGAGTCCAACCGTACTAGTTTCACTTGAATCCGATGATGTTCAAAACTTAAAAATTCACTTTATGAAATTTTAGACAAAACCCCCCAAATTTCACTTTGAATTCATCAATGAAATGCCAAAACAAAGATGGATTCATGAAATATTACCAAAACCGAGTATAAAACACTTATTCCAATCCATGTGATGAAAACCATTTTTAAAATCGCCCAAATCCAAGCTCCCTAACTCAAAATATGACCAAATGAACAAACCCTCGATATTATATGCTTTTGCCTAGCTGTTCTGCTTAGTTTCTTGTGTCAAGCAATCCCAAAACTCGCTTTTAATGCCTCTAATGGATTCCTAATGAAATTCCAGTCAAGTTGGGGTTTTGAATCACTCCATTTGACCTTATAATGAAGGAGATATGTTAGTTTCAATATTTGGAAATATGCAAAATTTTAAATACGAATTCAGTGGCAATTTCATAATTAATCTGAAAAATCTAGCAACCTAATTCTTACTAAAATGACCATAAATTCCTCATACGATGTCGAAACTTGATGATTTTAGTTGCTATGGTTCCAAAATTATGATACAGATATAGTGATTTAGTCGAAATACGAATCAAAGGCTGTTTACTCAATATGATAGCCGTTATACTCAAATCGATGTTGAAACCGAAAACAATCACCATACAACTCAAACTTATCTAAAACTCATTGAAATTTAGCCAAACTTTATGGACATGTCCAAAATCATCATACAAACCTATTGGAATAATTAAACCTGATTTAAGTCCGTATACCCAAAAGTCAAACCTTGGTTAACTCTTCCAACTTAAAGATTCTAAAACGAGAATTATTCCTCCACATCAATCCCAAGCCACTCGAAAACTGAAACCATCCATACACGCAAGTCATAATACATAATATGAAGCTACTCAAAGTTTCAGACCACCGAATGGAATGCTAAATCTCAAAATGACCGACTGGGTCGCTATATTATCCGGCCCATTCGGGTCAGCTTCAGCTTTAGCAGCCACAACAGCAGGATGGGTGTTTTGAGTGTAGATGTACTTTTCATATTAGGAGGTTCTATCCGAGATTGTTAAGCGGCATGCCACAACAGAGTTCTCGTGCCATGGTCTCGGTGCCGGTTGCTCCACCGCCCGCTCAGCCATCTAGAGGTAGAGGCCAGACAGCCAGAGGTAGAGGTCATGCTGTTAGAGGTGGAGGTCAGGCCGTTAGAGGTAGAGTCCAACCAGCTAGAGGCTGCCCTAGAGACGTAGGTTAGAGTGGTGGGGCCCATCCCCAATTTTATGCTTTCCCAACTAGACTTGAGGCCGAGTCATCTGATGCCGTTATCGCATGTATTATTTCAGTTTGCCATAAAGATTCTTCAGTTCTATTTGATCCGGGCTCTAATTGTTCCTATGTGTCATCCTATTTTGCTTCATATCTGGTTGTGCCTCGTGATTATTTGAGTGCTCATATGTATGTGTCCACGCCTGTGGGAGATTCTATTATTGTAGATCGTGTCTATCGCTCGTGTGTGATTACTATTGGGAGTCTTAAGACTAGCGTAGATCTTCTATGTCTTTATATGGTAGATTTTGATGTTATCGTGGGTATGGATTGGCAGTCACCATGTCATGCTATATTGGATTGTCACTCCAAGATGGTGACCTTTGCCCTGTCGGGGTTGCCTCGATTAGAGTGGAGAGGGACTCCTAGCTGTTCTACCAGCAGGGTTTATTTCTTATGTGAAGGCTTGACTATGGTCAAGAAGGATGTCTAGCTTATTTGGCCTATGTTCATGATTCGAGTGCGGAGGTTCCTTCCATGGATTCAATACCTATTGTGTGTGATTCCAAAGTTGCTTTCTGCAGATCTGCCGGGGATGCCACCCGACAGAGATATTGGCTTCTTTATTGATTTGGCTCCAGGCACTCAGCCAATTTCTATTCCACCATACCATATGGCCCCGCCAGAGTTGAAGGAATTGAAGGAGCAATTGCAAGATTTGCTTGATAATAAGTTCGCTAGACCAAGTGTCTCGCCCTGGGACGCGCCCGTGTTGTTCGTGATGAAGAAAGATGGGTTGATGAGGATATGAATAGACTATCAGCAGTTGAACAAAGTCACTATCAAGAACAAGTATCCGTTGCCGAGGATTGATGAATTATTTGATTAGCTTCAGGGTGCCAAGGTGTTTTCAAAAATTTATTTGAGGTGTGGCTATCATCAATTGATGATTAGGGCATCGAATGCCCACAAGACGACTTTTCCGACTTGGTATGAGCATTATGAGTTCCTAATAATGTCATTTGGGTTGACAAATGCCCCAACAACATTTATGGATTTGATGAACCGGGTATTCAAGTCCTATTTGGATTCTTTTATAATCGTATTCATTTATGATATCTTGATCTACTCCCGTAGTCGAGAGGAGCATGAGCAACATCTTCGGATTGTACTTCAGACTCTGATAGATAGCCAGTTATAGGCCAAGTTTTCAAAGTGTAAGTTTTGGTTAAACTCAGTCACCTTTTTGGGTCATGTTTTATCGGCAGAGGGCATAAAAACGGATCCTAAAATGATTGAGGCAGTTCAGAACTGGCCTAGACCTACTTCAGCTTCAGAGATCCAGATTTTCCTGGGTTTGGTGGGTTATTATCGCCGATTCGTGGAGGGGTTTTCATCCATAACAGCCCCGTTAACTAGCTTGACCTAGAAGGGTGCTCCGTTCAGGTGGTCCGATGAGTGTGAGTTGGGCTTTCAAAAGCTCAAGACTGCTTTGACTACGGCGCCAGTGTTGGTATTGCCCACAAGTTCAGGATCTTACACGGTGTATTGTGATGCATCTCATATCGGGCTTGGTGTAGTATTGATGCAGGATGATAGGGTGATTGCATAGGTGTTGCGGCAGTTGAAGGTTCATGAGAAGTATTACTCTATTCATGACTTAGAGGTGGCAGTCATTGTTCATGCGCTGAAGATTTAGAGGCACTATCTTTACAACATGTCGTATGAGGTATTCACGGATCATCGGAGTCTACAGTATTTGTTCAAGCAAAAGGATCTCAACTTGAGGCAGAGGAGGTGGTTGGAGCTGTTGAAAGACTATGATATCACCATTTTGTATCATCCCGGGAAGGTCAATATGGTGGCTGATGCCTTGAGTAGAAAGGCTGTGAGTTGGTGAGAGGCTGCTTACATCAGATGTTCAGGCTTTGGCCAATCAGTTCGTGAGGTTAGATGTTTCGGAGACCAATCGTGTTGTAGCTTGCACAGTCTCTTGGTCTTCTTTGAATGAGCGCATCAGAGAGCATCCGGGCTCTCTAATGTATCAGGACTTGCGGTAGCATTATTGGTGGAGTAGAATAAAGAAGGATATAGTTGCATATTTTATTCCAATGGCAATTACCTATTCTTCAGAGTTGTTAGCTGAGATCAACATATGTGAGATCATCTGTCTTCACGGTGTGCCCGTGTCCATCATTTTTGATCGAGGTACACAGTTCACCTTGGATTTCTAGAGGGCCATACCACGTGATTTAGGCATGCGGGTTGAGTTGAGTACAAAATTTCACCCCAGACGGACGGAAAATTGGAGCGCATTATTCAAATATTGGAGGATATGCTTCGCGCTTGCATTATGGATTTCGGGAGTTCTTGGGATCAATTCTTGCCACTTGCGGAGTTTGCCTACAATAACAGCTATCAGTCGAGTATTCAGATGGCTCCCTATGAGGAATTATACAGGAGGCGATGTCGTTCGCCAGTTGGTTAGTTCTAGACGGGGAAGGATTTGTTGTTGGGTACCGATTTGATTCAAGATGCCTTAGAAAAGGTGAAGATGATTCACGATCGACTTTGCGTAGCTCAGTCTAGGTAGAGGAGTTATGCCGACCGTAGAGTTCGTGATGTTGCAATCATGGTTGGAGAGAGGGTATTGCTTTGGGTTTCACCTATGAAGGGTGTGATGAGGTTTGGAAAGAAGGGCAAGTTGAGCCCTAGGAATAGTGGACCCTTTGAGATTCTTGAGAGAGTGGGTGAGGTGGCTTATAGACTGGCATTGCCACCTAGTTTATCAGCAGTCCATCCGGTGTACCTTGTGTTCATGCTCTGGAAGTATCACGGTTATCCGTCCCATGTGTTAGATTTCAGCTCAATCCACTTGGACAAAGATTTGACTTATGAGGAGGAGTCGGTGGCCATTCTAGCCCGGCTGGTCCGATAGTTGAGGTCTAAGAGTTATCCTTCAGTTCGAGTGCAGTGGAAAGGTCAGGCGATTGAGGTAGCCACGTAGGAGTATGAGTCGGACATGCAGAGTAGATATCCACACCTTTTCACCAGTCCAAGTACCTTTCTTTGTCCGTTCGAGGACGGAAGTTTATTTTAAAGGTGGAGAATGTGATGACCCAATAGGTCTTTTTCAATCTTAGCCTTCATTTCTGTGTTCCAAGACATCGAATAGCTCCATTTAGCCTTCCTCGATTTTTGTGTACAGTCCGTGTCTTTTTCTGAAAAAATTTTATGTGAAAAATTAAAGAAAATATGAAATTTTTTGTGTAAACAGACCCTGTTAAGTATTTTTTCAATCTCGGTTGCTCAGTATCGTGATTTGGGACTTGGGCGTATGCCTGGAACTGAATCCGGAAGTCCCTAACTTGATTTAACGTGATTTGTTGAAAACTAGTAAATTGAAGGCTAAAAGAATTCCTAAACTTGACCGTAGGCTGACTTTGTTGCTACCGAGTTTGGATTTCGGTTCTGAAACTTGGTATAGATTCATTTTTCTATTAAAGACTTGCCTGCAAAATTTGGTGCAAAACGGAGTTGATTTGACGTGATTCAGACGCCGGTTGTTAAATTGAAAGTTCTTAAGTTTCTTTGAAAATTTCATTCATTTTGGTGTCCGATTCGTAGTTCTAGGTGTTATTTTGGTATTTTGATCGCACGAGCGAGTTCGTACGATGCTATTGCACTTGTGTGCGTGTTTTGGTTTGGAGCCCGAGGGGCTTGGGTGAGTTTCGGATAGGCTACATAGTAATTTTTGGACTAAGGTAATTGCTTGTTTCAGGGGTTCTGGTGTTTGGTGCATTGTGCTTCACGATCGCGAAGGGGAACTTGGGGTTGGGGTGGCTTTCTTCTATGCAAACGCGGGGAAACAGTCATGAATGCGAAGCATTGGGGACTTACCCTTCGTGAACACAGCCACACCCTTGCGAACGTGAAGGTTTATAAGATATTAGGGGGAGTTGGTCGGTAACTCTATGGGAATGCGAGCCAGGCTTGCGAATGCGAAGGCCGCGGGGAGGGGGGGAGCTATTGCGAAGGCGTAGCATTCCTCGCGAACGCGTAGGCCACATGGGCAGCTGAACTTCGCAATCGCGTCAGACCCTTCGCGAACGCGAAGAAGGCCAAACGCCCAGTGACTTAAATGTTAAAAAGACGGGATTTTCTTCATTTTTCAACCATCTTCACATTAAAGCTCGGCCTAGAGGTGATCTTGAAGAAGAATTTCATCCCCACTTCATAGGTTAGTATACTTTAACTTGTTTTCTTCCATTTCTATCAACACCCACTGATTTCTAACCTTAATTTATGCTCTTTGATTGTAGAAAATTAGGGATTTCGGTAGAATTAAGAGTTTTTGTAAAATTGAGATTTAGACCTCAAATTGAGGTCGGATTTCGAAACGGGCTCAAGGGTGAATGGGTAATTGGATTTTGGTCCTAGTCTCGGGTTTTGACCAATCAAGCCCGGGTTGACTTTTGTTGACTTTTTGAAAAAAGTGTAAGATCTTAAGTTTATCTATTGTAATTGATTTTTCTAGCATTGTTTGATGATATTGAGTCGATTTTGGTTAGATTCAATTGGTTTGGAGGTGAATTTTAGAGGAAAGGCCCCGGTTGAGCTTTGATTTGCTTGCAGAGCGAGGTAAGTGTTGGGTCTAACCTTGATTTGAGGGAATTAGGAACCTTTGAACTATATGTTATGTGAATTACGTGTGTAACAGCGTATATGCGAGGTGTCGAGTGTATATACGCCGTCAGAATAATTGCTTCCATGCTTTCCCATATTTCATTAATTATCTTATTCCATGTCTTAAGTATTACATGCTTTAATTTCTTTCTACGCCGTAACTTGTTACTTGTCATTAATTATCCTTGTATTGAAATGTTCGTTTCTTCCATGATTCCATGACTAATTGCTTCTTGCCTTAATTGTCTTACTTGTATACTTTAACTATCATATATTTGACTTGTCTTGTTGCTTTGTATTAATTGTAGCATTCCTTGATTTGCTCCTTTATTACTTTGCTTTCATATTCCTTTAATCGTAGAGATTCTTGTGAATTAATTTGTTGGATTGATTACACTTATAGAATTTGTTTATGGATTGAGTGGCATGCCGCAACAATTGTGATATGGTGGAATAAGGGAGGATTTGATATTGATATGGTGAGATTGGGTTTGCGTGCAGCAATAGATTTTTACATGTGATTTGATATTTATATGGTGAAATAAGGGAGGATATTGATATTGATTATGATTATACAGTGGGATGGGGTGCGCGCCGCAATAGATTGTGTGTGTTGTACTCATTGTTGTATTGAGTTAGCTTTCAGTATTTTCATATAATATTCTGAGGAATGATATTTTTGGATTTATTGATTTTGAGGATTGAGTTTATTTTCATTAGTTAGTTGTTTTGCCGTCATTTCGTGTTTTCCTTTCCTATTATTATCATTATATTGCGTCAGGTTACTAAGTTACCTACCTTAGCCTCATCACTACTTCGTCGAGGTTAGGCTCAGTACTTATAGAGTACATGGGGTCGGTTGTACTCATCCTATACTCTGTATTTCTTGTGCAGATTTTGGAGACGGTCCTACTGGTCGTCAGTAGATTGCTCAGATTCAGTGCTTGATAGAGACTTGAGTTACATCTGCACGGCGTTCGCAGCCCTGAAGTCCCTTTCTATATCACTCTAGCTGTTTATTTCATTTCAGACAGTTATGCTTTCATTCAGACTTTTATTTGTAGTACTCTAGTCGCTCGTGTACTTGTGACACCTATTCTGAGATTGTATGTAGATATCGCTGTTATTTTAGTATACTCACTCTATTTCAGTTTATTATGTTTCTTGATTATCATTTAATTTAAATTGTTAAAATAGCTAAAAACTATTCTGCCGTTGGCATACCTAGCAAGTGAAATGTTAGGCGCCATCACCGTTCCGAGGGTGGGAATTCGGGTCGTGACACCACACAAATCAGAGTGTAGTAGCTCTAATAATTCGTGCTTTCTTGAAGATGAATGGCTATGAAACAAATTTGAGGCAATAATCGTTCAGATTAGTTGCTTGAAAAAACTGACCAATAATATAATTTCCCTATCACTTATAAACCACACAGCCCCCTTTTTCTTAGTTAGTATCGAACAAATGAATTAGAAAGAGGAAGGAGACGAAAGAGACGACTGGTGCGATTGCAGTCGCCCACCGCGTCGGAGGTGCCATGGCGACGTCGGTGGCCTCAATTCCAACCGGCGAAGCCCCCACGTCAACATCCCAACCACCGCCAGTAGCTGCGAACACCCAGCCGATGGATTACAGTAGACTACTTCGACCACCCGCTGTAAAATCGAAATTGGAGCTATGCCCAGTTAGTGTCGAACATGGTGAACCTACCATAGAATTCACCATGAATGAAGTTAATGGCTTTACGAGGGAAAAAGGACTACATCAAGCTGTAATCATGAAATTTTCCTACGGATGACAAGACCTCCAATTGATTCGAAGGATTTTCCAGTTGCAATTTGACATTCAAAGTGGATTTAATGTTGGGCAACTGGATTATCGGCATTTGTTGGTCAGATTCGACCTTTATGTTGATTTTGTTAAATTTCTGTCACATTCAACTGGTGTGCTGAAAGCCAATGGCAATGAATTCTTCTTCAGAACGTTTCCGTGGACAATGACTTTTAATCCGAAGGAGGAAACGTCCAAGGCGGTAGTGTGGATATCAATGCCAGGTCTGCCCCCAAATTTCTTTGCAAAAAAGTCAGTCATGTCGATTGCATCAGCAGTGGGCAAACCTCTTGCGGTCGACAAGGCGACAAATGACAGGACAAGACCTAGCACGGCTAGGGTCAAGGTATTGATTGATTTGTTAGATGATCATCCAACCAAAGTTAGGTTGCGGGTCGTTGACAAAAATACCGGGAAATTCACTGTGTTTTACCAGGATATTGTCTATGACAACTTACCAAGGTATTGCACTTTGTGTAATCATCAAGGTCATGAAGAATCAGTTTGTCGTCTTTCAAAAGACAAAGCCGAACATGATGAAGAAGCAGCAATAAAACAAAAAAAGGTAGGTACTCAAGGGAGGCAAGTTTATCGCAGGGTGCCAGCAAACAAAATGGAGCAGTTTAAAGGTGATGCGAGGGATATCTTGAATGCCAAAAAGATTGCTGATCAAGTGGAAAATTCTGGAAAATAT